>ML779858.1:570477-584788 GCA_009831015.1 Picea engelmannii
TATATATATATATATATATATATATATATATATATATATATCTTCTCTCCTTCCCTTAATTATCATTAATTCTTATTGGATTTGGGTAGAATAGAATATTTTATGTCTTTTAAGGTGTCAAGGCTCTACCTAGTCCCTAGACTTGTATTAGGGGGTTTTTCTCCATAGAAAATATATGGTAATAAAGCAACATTAAATCAAGCATTCATCACACCACTGGCAGATGATATAGTTAATTCATGCATTGAGAGACATGGACAACTGGAGAAGGGGAAAAAAATTCACGAAGGATCGACAAAAAATGGTTATTGTTACTTAGAATTGCATGCGAGTAAGAGAGAGTTGAGAATTGTATTGAAAAGTTGAGAAAAAATCCAGATCCAAAGAAGTTGTCGTTGGTAAGCAAATTACAGAATTGGCACCACCAAAAGAAACAATGTCTGTACCAAAGAAAACTTGAATAAGAGAACAAACAGTAGAACTAGAGGTTGAGATTCTGGGAGAATCATCGTTGGAGTCAAGGTTTTCTCAAGACTACCTTCCTCTAAGGAAAGATGATGCCCCACCAGTGACATTGCAGAAGACTCCCTATTATGAATTGGTGACACCTGACATCCCATATGGAGTCATCGTGGATGAAGACATGCTAGGGAGGGTGTCATAGCTCAAATATGTGAACCATGATATTATTGACACGGTGAAGTTCCATAAAATTTCACCGCACCACTACCTGGAACTGAGGAAATATCCAACAATGAACCAAAGCATACCAATATCAAAGGTATGGGCCATAGGATTGGAGTGAGAAGGCATACTAAACCTGTTCGACATTCCACATTTTGGTCGGAGAAACGAGGTGAATGCATGCATTGAGTTACTCTTAACTTGTATGCATGGAAGTTATTTGTGGCTGAACATGACAATCTCTATAGACATAGATCTGATTGCAAGGATCACAGGCTTACCAACGCAATGACAATATCCAAACTCGTGATTTGTAGAAAATAAAACTGACAGAACTCTGTTAGAGGAAATGAGAGAAAACTTTCGTACAGTTATAGGTGTGTGAAAGTTGGATGTGTGGAGCATATGCGACCCAATAGTAAGGATTGAAATGCATGCATTGGTGTCTAAGTTATTGAGGAAATGCAAAAAATACCTAGTGCCAGTGGGAGTGATAGTCACGGCTGAGAAGTGTATCGAAGGGGTCTCAATGAGATGGGTGCCTTATTGAACCAATTCCTCATCCATTGTGTAGAAGCACAGGGTAGAGGCATGGAATTCCATTATCCATGGCTACTAATTCTAATTACATTCACAGCGTAGGAAGATTTGGAGGATGAGCAGTTCTTGGGACTCAGAGGTAATCCATGCTTAGCAACTAAGTATCAAAATTTATGGTACACAACTAACAAAAGAAGACAGATTGATGTTAATGTGGAGTTCTTCATGTATGTAGAAAGTATTCAGAAATGCATCAAGGATACACCATGCATTTCACCACAACTGGTAGAGGCATATGCCTCAATTGTGTGGTTTAGAGAAGACTGGCATCATATCTATGTACAGGAAAAGAAGGACCCAAGAGAAAAATGGGTCCATACAAAATACAAGATCATGGAATAATATATCCACCTGATGATGTAGGATTGGGATCCTGAGTGGAATATTCAATCAAATGGAACAGAAGTGGAGCACCCTGATGACGATGGAGAAGAACATGGTGATGAATAGGGTAATGGATAGGGAAATGTACAAGGAAGAGACGCAGAACATGTGTAGGAAATATTCATAGAGAAGAGGAAAGACAAGGGAAAGGGGTCAATCCCCATACGTGCAAGAAGAAGAAAGATCACAAAGAGACATCCATTTATACTCTAACAGATGATGACATCGACAGAATTGGATATCAAGTCAAGGATGTCATAGAAGAAGTAACTGAGAAATTTTCGTGCAAACAAGAATAATTTCACTAGTAGGTGTAGACAAACTTAACAACATTGCAACAACTCTTATAAGTAGCAAGGATAACACCAGAGTGCAGATCTAGTGAAGAACCATCAACAAAAATGACTAGAGAGGAAGGGGCCACAAACTCTTACTTTTCAAAGATGGAAACATGGCACAGAGTGTTGAAGATCTCACCAGATGTGATTGAGTTCCCAACAACCGAGATGTAGGAGAAAATACGACGACTAAGTCACCTAGACTTACTCATTTCACGGATGCCTACAATATTACTACAAGGATTTCACATCGGTATTATGCAGGAGATACGGTTCTTCACAGAGTCAACATCATGTGAATTGGTAAAGGTAGCAACAAATAAGATAGAGCTTCAATAAGAGTATACAATTTCTTTGCAAGAGAAGATAACGGTTGAGAAAAAGGATGACAATATATTGAAGGAGAAGAGCGAGGTTGAGGAAAAGGATAGAAGAATATTGAAGGAGAATGATGAGTTTGAGCAGCAGGTAGAGCGAATACAGTAGGCCATCGAAAAATTATATAAGGATATTCCATAAATTCCAATGGTGGTAGAATATACTCTTGAAGAACAAGTCTCAAACATCAAGGAATTCATTAAAGGATTCTACACCAGGATTGAAGACTTGGAATCGCACACCATGCCAGGAACAACACCAGAAGAAAAGGAAGAAAGAGAAAGAAATTTGATGACTGCAGTAGCAAGTATTAAGAGATTGGAGGAGGAATGCGCAAATCTATGTGAGGAAAGCACACAAATTTGGACAAATATGATGGATGATCCAAAGATGAATTCTATGGAATCTATATTAAGGGGTGTGTAGGAAAAATCATAGAAGGCTTGAGAGAACATAAGTACGTTTCCACCAGCGGAGCACATGATGGTTGTATTGGCACAAAGGTAGTCATACAATGAAATAGAAAAGATGAGGGACCAACAGAATATTCTACAAAACTGATTACTAGCAATGTAGGATGAAGAACTAAGGGTAATAGGATAATTGGTAGTTGCATAAGGTAAGGTAAAGAAGGCAACACATGACATCGAGGAGAAACTCACGACCCTGATTGCGCAAGTCATAGAGGATATTTTGGACCAAGAATCAGAAGTCAATAAATAAGTCACGAAAGCAAAGGAAACCTCCCAAAAGTTCATGGATGCATGGAGGGGCGTGACACAAAAGTCCTAAGTGGCTTGGGATAAGAGACATGTGATTATTGGGGGCATGTTGGACAGGAAATTCGAAAAGTGAAGAATCAGGGTGCGTGCAAAAGAAGTTAAGCATGAAAAAACAGGTATACATTCGAAATAAATAAGAACAGTAGTCGATAATGTAAAATCACTATGCATGTGCAAAGATAAGAAAAACACATCCGAAAAATGAGTTGTCATGAGTTGTAATCATGAGTTTTCATAGGGTTTTGGTGATAAGAGAATAGGCTTTTGAGCCCTAAATTCTATGTATAAATATGTAATGAGTTGGAAAGACCAGGGTTCACAAAGAGAGTGAGAGAATAGTATGAGAATGAGAGAGAGTATATGTATGAAGGTTTAGGGAGAGTTTTGCAGAGAGAGACTTGAATTGCAGAGAAACTAGGTAAGATAGAGAAGTATACCATGATGTATCTATTGTAAATGTAGTGTGCAAGCCTGAGATGAATTGCACAAATAATAATAAAGAAACCAGTCGTTGTGGATGTAGCCCAAAGTTTGGATGAACCACGTTAATTACTGTGTCTGAATGTCTTTTTATGTGATTGTTCATGAATATTCTATTTATGCATAACTAGATATGGATCAATGTAGTAAATGATTGATGCGTAGTAAGGATGAATGTTATAGTGAATACTTTATTTTTCAATATGTGTCACAATGATGTTGCATAATTGAATTTTACTAATTAATCAAGGGAAAGAGATAATAATACGACGAACAAGGTAGATAAGAATGAATATGCTAATCGCCTCACATTCCCTCATCTTATAGAAACTTGATTCATGCAACCCCAATAGATGCCTTGAGTGAGACTTCACTTACATGCAAGTGATGCTGAAAGGGTTGGTGTCTACAGGGTCCGTTTGTTAGATAACTTGAACCTAGGGTCCTACAATCACGTGCCAACACCTATATATAAATAGAGATTTTGACCTCCCTTCCTAAATCAAGGAGAGTGATGAGTAAATTAGGGATCTCAACCCTTTACATCTATATTTTTGAATTGTTGTTGATCATAAGTAGTCATAAATGCACAAGGAGCACTCTTAGAGGTAGGTGTAGACAATTTCCCTCGATCTTTGGTTGGAATCTCACTTGAGGGGACAAAATCCCTTGTTTCTAGGAGGTTGGAACCCTTGACTCCTACAGTTCGACTTGGTTGGTGGAACGCATGTCTTTTTCCAAAAACCATTAGTGCAAAAAGATATATTATAAATAAAAATCCACCTCAATCATATGTTCATTAAGAAACTTACAAAATAACCATGATTGACTATTAAATATGGTGAAAAGAAAACATTAGGTCATTTTGTGTCGAAAAAATATGTCAAAGATGAGCCTTTAGAATGTACAATAATGAGGCTCATCAATATGAATCATTGAACCAAGCTTTAAAGTGGTGAGACACTCAATTCCTATGATAGCTTGAGCCATGGATTGATGGATGAAAGTGGAAGTGGGCAATGGTTTCTCTAACTCGTAATTCAACATCATAACTCTACACTATATGTATTCTATGTAATGCATGACAAAAATTTTGCTAAATAGCCTTCTCCCAACCTTGAATCTAACTCGTTTCAAGTATAAACAGGGATCATCCTAAGCAGTGAAGTATTTACCAAGTTAGGTTAACTTGAATTTGCAGGGTTGACTCTGTGATCGATGGGACGTTGTTGCAGGTTGGAGCATTGAATGTGCCCAATCTATTTGAGAATTTGCATCATCCCATATATGGCATGGACCTTGATTTGGCCTCTCACACTAACTCTCTATTCACACAAATAATTTTATGTGAGGTCATGTAGATTGTGTTGATGGCACAAATTCCCTATTTGGAATTTGTGTCGGTCACAATAGTTATCCTTCCTTAATTTCTTTGATGTTGCTGAGTGAGTTTTATCAACACTTGTGAGTATTAATTCTAGATGTATGGAACTCGTGAATTTTTTGGTGATCGCCTCTTGGTGAGAATTTTTCAGGTGATAACAATATTAAATCTGAGAGACACAACCATATTGTGCTCTTCACCTTCTGATCCAAATTTTCTCAGTTTTCTACTAATGTTCCTATAGGTGCAGTACCTGGATCCATAATGATCCAATAATATTTGTCCACCAATAGATATTCCATATTGAGTTTCCAAAGCTCAAAACGTTTCCTATTAAATTTATCGATCTCTATTTTTTAATTGCTCACCATTTCTTTCCACTTGAAGAATAAATACCACATATCTCCCACTATAATAAGGCTTATCACAGACTCAAGCCAAACCCTTAACCACAAAGGCATCCCCTTGAATCCAATAACATCTCTCATACCAAATGTAGATTTTAACCATGTACAATTAATTACTACAAACAGATTCTTAATAAAAACAGAAGAGATGCAATGGTGCACACACGCATTACATAGATATTTTTTCCATAGAAACCCAAACTAGGAAAACCAACAACATGTTTAGAGCCACACCTCTAATATTTTGTTTGTCATATATCTTCATTGTTTACAATACAATATATATAGGATCCCACAGCATCTAAAACCCTTAATCCATTGACCCAGATTAGTCAAAACCCTAATTCCTAAACCAGAATTAGAAAACCATCGAAAAAAAACCATGTGTTGAAAAAACCACTAAAAATGGACGCAAAAAATACAGATTCGCTTCCCTTGAACACCCACATAGCAGGGTTCCCACCCCCTTGTGAGCCCCCGCATCCTTGGTGCAATGCAAACACTAGGTCTAGTCATGCAAATAATATAACACATGCCCAACATAATTCCCTCGAGCTTAATCCTAGTAGGTTCAAGCCTCATTGTCATTGTTTCTGAAACCCTCTTCCTTATAAACTTTGTTTTCCAAGTTTTTTTCTTCAAATTCAATTTCTTGCAGCTCTATTTTATAATCTTTGTTCTTCGAATTCAGGCTTTAGAGCTCTATCAACAAAAAAACCTTAAGCATTGTATTCAACAATCGAATCCCTAAATACCAATTCTTATTTGTTTCTACCTATGATGGAGGGATGTCTAATATATATTTTCCACAATTCGACTTGTATGTGAGCAGAGGATGACTTCTCTTGAAATTTATTTTAAACAAGAAAACCATATAGCTCTTGTATGGAGAAATTGGATCCCTAAACTTAGTGCTTTCTCGTTTATGTATATGCTGAAGAGATGTCGCATATTTATTCCCAAAAACGTGAATTGCAAGTCAGCGAAGGAAAAGGCTTACTATGTTTCACCAAAAACTTCTTGATTTTGTAAAGTTAATATGGGTAAAATATAGATGGTATTAGGATTATATGGTGATAATTTGAAATATATATGGAGTAGTAATGGTAGGGAAATAAGAAAATGTCAAAAGAAATGATCTGAAAATGATGTTTTAAATACCTTGGTTAAGTTTATGCATGAGTTGATTTATCACTTAGGAATTAAGAGAAGAAGAAGATTTTAATGAAAGAATGTTGCAGCCATCATAAAGAATATATAACATAAATTAAACATTAAGAACAACAAACCATAACGCCAAGATTTTTAATGGATTTTGGCAAAGTTGCCTACGTCTCTGGGCCTTTGTCTCAATGGGAGAGTCTTCCTTATTAATATTCAATGCTTCAAAAATGCATCGTAAGTACATAAAATGGATTACAAACTGGTCTTGTTGTGTTATTCTCAACCTCAAGAATCCAACACAACTGACGACACTGAAAAAGGTTGAACGTAGCTCCTGGAAATGACCTCCAAAGTTCGCTTCCTCAATGGATTCCCTGCATTAAAAATGGCTTAAATTTCACAATTCTTCATCATTTTGTTGTATATGAACCTCCATTCCATGGAAAATAGGCATGGTTAAGTATATTTTGAGTTGGGGGTTGAAATCCCAACTTCCACCCTCTTTCTGGGCTCAGTTCCCATTTTTTAGGAAAAAACCACTAAAATCAGGCCCAGATTTGGTAAAATCCTCCAAATTTGGCCAAATCCGCCAGATTTAGCATAACTGGCGCAACCCCCAAATCTCGGGCTCCTAGTCATATGGCGCCCCTTGTGACCAAGGCCCTAAAATTTTGACCTAGCCCACATTGGGAAAATTTGAGCTGCCATGTGGCACCCTCTGGTTGGTCCATGTGTCACCTCCTGATTGGCTCAATCCACATCATCCTGCCACGTTATCTTGCCCAGTCAGTCGCCATGTCAGCCTTCCATACTTCCACATCATCCTATCGTACTTCCATGTGTCTTACTGTCACTAGACCACGTCACGTCTATACCACCATGTGTCACCTCTGCATAGTGCCATGTGTCATCTCTGAACATTTCCATGTGTCACTTCTGTACAGTGCCACATGTCACCCTTTTAATAGGCCAAATCACCTCTGAAAATGCCAAAAATGACTGACACGTGGCACATCCTAGTGTTTCCATGTGTCATGACGATGTTAGCATGACATATTGTTGATATCATCATGATGCACTGCTGATGTCATCTACCACGTCAGTGGTACGACCTTTGACCAGTTGACTTTGACCTTTGAGTTTTTGCATGTTTGGGAAAAAGTTCAGAACGCAATAAATTTCGCATGCGGTGTCTATTTTCGGAAAAAATATATTGTCAGAATCGGCACGACGAGCCCTACGTGATGTATCTAGTTTTGTCTGATTCTGAAAACTTTGAAATTTTGGCCTTCCTGGATCCATTTTGGATCATTCCTCCCCACTAAGACCTTTTGTTCCTCAAAAAGGATATTAACCAGTCATCAAGTGCAGGATAGGCCTCCCCATTTGTCCTTTGTCTTTAAACTCTATCCTGTGCACCTGTCACATCATAATCAATTGCAAAACAACCCTGACAAATGAAATCATATTGTTAGCCATTTGAACTCGTTCACATCTTACTGAATCCACTACCATCCATGTAGAAAAAATTAGCAGCAATAATATCAGAAATATGACTGAAAATAAACCAATATGTTTGACACGCTTGCACGACATTAAATTATATTGAAGCAAAGTATGATTGAACTCCCTTCCTACAACCATCTCATGTTCATGCTTAAGATCAATAGCTTTACTTGGCACAATTATAGGTGTATTTCTTGCATAAGTTGTCTTCTTTAATTGTTCCATTGTTAGAAGAAATTGATTTTCTTTTATATGATGAGCATGTACAACATATTATGTCCCTTCTTTAGTTAAGTGATATTGATTATGTTCCATGTAGAAGATTGTTTTGTGATCATATAAATAAGGGCTTCCTAAGACCATTCCACATGTTTCTAGCGACACCACATCACATATTACTTCATCCACATACTTAGATG
Organism: Picea engelmannii; assembly: GCA_009831015.1. Taxonomy (NCBI): domain Eukaryota; kingdom Viridiplantae; phylum Streptophyta; class Pinopsida; order Pinales; family Pinaceae; genus Picea; species Picea engelmannii. The sequence continues at coordinate 579,004 of ML779858.1, forward strand.
TAATTGCAAATTTTATGAGACATTGCTTTGTTATGGGAAATTTGTGATCTTTGCTTATCCAATTTAATGAATAGGGTTTGTGATGCATATTATTTGTCAATCCCAATTTCTTAACCACTTCTTTTGAAATTAAGTTAGATTGAGATCCACTATCTATCAATGTATCGATCTTAGTATGTTTCATTATGACCCTTATATGAAACATTTACTTCTTGATTCAAAACCATCACCAATTTTACCTATCAAACCAACTGTTGTAATCTTAGACTCATCACTTGAATCTGACCCCAAGTCTGTTGGTCGTGTTATTGTTGCAACTTTTGTTGGATTACTGAGAGGGGGGGTGAATCAGTAATAGAGAAATTTAATCATTTTTAACCATACAATCCAAGTGTTATATCAATGTAGCATTATCATCCAATAACTGCAGAATAAATAAGCAATGAACAAATGAACAATCATACACATACACAATACACCAGTGTTTTACGTGGAAACCCAAATCGGGAGAAAACCACGGAATTCTTTTTCTTATATGTCTTGAAGAATTACATTCATTGGAAGCACCAACTTCCTTTGTTTTCCAGCTGCAACTGGAAGGAGGCTCCAACCCCCTAGTTTCTCAGGCTACAACCTGAGGGAAGCTTTAACTCCCCAATTCTCTAGCTACAACCAGAAGGAGGCTACAACCCTCTATGTTCTCTGGCTACAGGCGGAAGGTGGCTACAACCACCTTTCCTTGCCCCGTTCTGCCATTCTGAAGTAGAAGTAGAATGATGGAACCACTGTCAACCTTTCACTGTGATATATACCGTTGTAAACCTATACCAATAAATTTGAACCATGCATCAACCATGCATCAACCATGCATCAACCTATACCTCAACCTGTACCATAAACAAGTGCATCAACCATGCACTAACATGTACCAAATAACCTGTAATAAACTTGTACCATAAACAAGTGCATCGAACAATGTACCAAATATGTACCAATCATGTGTCAACTACTCATCAACTATGACTCATAAATATGTACCAACATCATCAACTATACACCTCATATATGTGCCAACCCATCAACTACTTGTCTTAACCATGTACTCAACATGTACCTCAACCAAAAGACGTCATCAATTTCATCATCCAAATCTTCTTTCTATATTTATAATAGACTTGGTGTATATTATCACATTCTTGCAAACCTTCATTAACTTTAACAACAAGAGACTAGCATTTTCATCAAACTTTTCTTTAGTCCCACATGCCTAGTTTTGGATTAGTCAATAACCCTAACTTGAAGTAATCATAACTTTGTACCTGTAATGTAAAAAAATATGAAAATGATAAACAATGTTCTTCAATGTTTTTTATGCAATTCCTCCAAGTGTCACTACTTGGAACCTCTCAGAAAAGGAGTTATAGCAAAAATGGCATACCTTGCTGAATTCTGGCTTATTCTATAGAGTGACCTTGTAGAGCGTGCCCCACACGGAATATTTGTTGAAATGATATGAAACTATTACACAAAATACTAAAGACTGTACCCTAACCAACACATTTTGTCTCACTAAATTTGGATCTGTTATGAAAAAGTTATGACATTTTTACCCGAAACACTTGTTTTTGACTAGTTTCAGGACTAGCCACAAACCCTATTTTCCATGGAGTGTAACTCCCAAAATACAACGACCCACAAGATGAAATTTTTACCACAGATACTTGGATATGTTTTATCAATGGCATAGCAATTTCACGGTCTGAATAATTATAGCGAAAATGGTGAGATGACCTGTAAATAACATACCTTAGAAAGCACCATCAAAAGAATTTATCCTTCCTTGCATTTTGGCCTTCTTTTCTTTACCTTCCCTCAGAATTTTGGCTTAGATATCCTTGTTTACCTCAGACATCTATAGATATTCAATATTCTCAAGTGTGATTAAAATTAGAGAGCCTAGCCTCTTATTTATACTCTCCAAGTAGCTTCCTTAGAAACATCTTCTAGGTCACTTAGCCCACTTTCCTTATTTTAGGGATAACCCACTTCTAATTTCTTCATTAAATTTATTATTAAAATAATTTATTTTGCATTCACTTTGAAATATAATACACTCATCTCTTCACTTTATTATTTACCTTCTAAAATCCCTTAAACCACTTTGACTACTTTGACCTTTTGGGGCTTCTAGATGACATGTGAGGGTCCTCCAACTTCATAAGGCCATAACTCTGAAACCGTGAGGAGTTATGTGGCGTTCCACATACCACCAGAAATGGAATGACATGTACTATCCATATAGAATAGTATTACCTTAATATATATAAAAAATCATACCATTATCCATCAAACAAACTTGGGTCCATTACCCAAACCGGGGTTCTCCAACTTCACATGGTCATAACTCTCTAACCGTGAGGAGTTATGTGAAGTTCTACATACCACTGAAAATGGCATGATAAGAACTATACATATAGGATAGTTTCCCTAACAAATTCATTTCCATTTATCTCATTATTACACAATTAAGAATGGGTTCTCTTACTCCGCAAAGCGTCTTCCCGTGAGGGATTTCACCATAAGGGGACCACTTTAGAGTTCATCCATATTTACTTCTTATCAACCATGACAAGACAATAATGAGTCATCTTTACATAAAAAAATATTGGGTCCATTACCCAACCTTTGTGTTGCGGGGATTTCTTCAATAGTTGACATCAATGACAACCAACCTTAATCAACAATATCCCCCTTTGGCATTGATGGAAACACTCTGATGCAATACTGAAATCATATCACTCATGCTCCCTCTGGAACCATGCCTATGTCCTTTGTATCTGATAAATTTTCCTTTTTCCTCTGCATCTGATAAATATGCTCCCCCTGGAACCATGCCTCTGTCCTCTGCATCTGATACATCTCTCCCCCTTTCTCATCAATGGCAAAGGTATCTTTCCATCTGGGGATTCTCCCCCTGACTGAACTGTCCTCTTATGGTGCTTCCTCATGTACATCTAAGACATATAAGATAATCATTCAAAAAACATTCATTTTGGAGTAGAAATAGCTCCAAGTATTTGGCGAAGATATTCAAAGGCTTCTCGTGGAAGTGGTTTTGTAAATATGTCTACCACTTGTTCTTTTGTGCCCACATACTCAACTCCGATGTTCTTTTCTGCAACCTATTCCCGTAGAAAGTGATACTTGATTGGAATGTGCTTCGACTTGGAGTGCATCACCGGGGTTTTTGAGATACTGATGGCACTTGTATTATCACAATATATTGGAATGGGCTCATCATACTCAACATGTATATCTGTCAAAGTTTGTTTCATCCAAAGAACCTGTGTACAACATGTTGTTGCTGCAATATACTCTGCCTCGGTTGTAGATAGAGATATCGATGATTGTTTCTTGCTTAGCCATGATACCAAACACTCACCTAAGTAGAACGTTTCTCCATTGGTGCTTCATTGGTCATCAATACAACCTACCCAATATGCATTTGTGTAGGCAATAAATGATAGAGCTTTTCCTTTTGGATACCATAATCCAAACTCTTCTATTCTTTTAAGATATCTAAAAATCCTCTTTACTGCTAATACATGTGATTCCTTTGGTGCTTCTTGAAATTGTGCCACCTGTCCAACTGCTTGCATTACATTTGGTCTGGATGTTGTCACATATAGTAAGTTGCCAATCACTGACCTGTATTACCTCTGATCTGTAGAATTTGAATAATCATATTTGCTCAACTTACAACTGGTTTGCATGGGAGTGACAATTGGTTTGCAATCTTCCATTCTGAACCTCTTTAGCATTTCTCTGATATACTTGGTTTGACAAATAAAAATTCCTTGGTTTCTTTGACGTATCTGAAGTTCTAGAAAGAAGGATAGTTCTCCAAGTAGCGAAATTTCAAATTCTTTTTGCATATCTTTTGGAAATTTCTGGCTTAACCTGTCATCATCACTACCAAAAATAATATCATCAACATAAACTTCAATTAATAAAATATTACCTTGACTTACCTTGATGTAGAGGTTCCTGTCTACACTTCCTTTTCTGAACCCTGCCTAATGCAGATACTTATCCAGTTTGGAGTACCATGCTCTAGGAGCTTGTTTTAGACCATACAAGGCCTTTGTTAGTTTACACACATAATATGTGTTCTATGACAACTGAAATCCTTCTGGTTGTTCAATGTAGACTTCTTCTTCAAGTTCCCCATCAAGAAAAGTTGATTTTATGTCCATCTGATATACTATAACAATTTTGGAGCATGCATAAGCTAAAAGAAAACGGATTTCTTCCATTCTGGCAACTGGGGAAACTTTCTCTTCAAAGTTGATTCCTTCAATCTGAGCATATCATTTACATACCAATCTAGCTTTTTTCCTTGTAACCTATCCATCTTCATTCAATTTATTCCTGAAAACCCATTTTGTGTCAATCACATTCTTATTTTTTGGTCTTGGAACCAATTCCCAAGTGTCATTTTTCTCTATTTGATCTAATTCTTCATCCATGGCCTTATTCCAAAATTCATCTTTGCTGGCTTCTTCAAAACAATTTGGTTCAATTATAGATAGGAGTGCTAGGTGTGTTTGTTCTGGTGAATGGATTTTTCTTCTAGTCTCAACTCCTGCATCTTTGTTTCCAATAATCTGATCTGAAGGATGATTCTTCTATACTCGTTTGCTAGGTGTCTTTGGAGATACTTGTTGAACTTGCTCTTCTTCTTCTGTCGGATTCTCTTCATATTCATCTTCCTCTTCTACTTCGTTTTCATCTTCTTCTTCGAAAATGTGTTCCATTGATTTGTTTTCTTCTTCCTTTGATTCTGGTCTGCCTGTTTCATCAATTGTTACGTTGATTCTTTCCACAACTTTGTTTAATCTTAGATTGTAACACTTGTATGTTTTCCTTGTACTTGAGTAACCAACAAGTATTCCTTTGTCCACACGAGAGTCAAACTTTCCTACTCTTCCATATTCTCTTTTGATGTAGCATTTGCTTCCAAAAACTCTGAAGTGCTTCACATTTGCTGGTCTTCTTTCCATAGCTCGTAGGGAGTTTTACCGGTGTTGTTTCTGAGCATTACTCTGTTTTGAATGTGAATTGATGTATTCACTGCCTGTGTCCAAAAAATATTTGTTAATTTGTAATCCATTAGCATTGTTTGAGCCATTTCCTGTGTAATTATCATCCATTACGATAATGTTCCTTTGTCTTTGAACCACTCTTTGAATCAATCTATGAATCCATGCTCTCGTCCACTATCATATATCTATCCAAACCTGCTAAGTGTTCTTATAAATCCATCTCTGTCCATACTGTCCAAGACTCTACTTGCACAACTGTCCATAATGCTAACCCATTTATCATTATACTATAAAATTGTACTTCTACTAACTGATTACTCTGAATCTGTCTTCTCAAACTCTACAAGTTGCTCGAAGGATGGTTCTTTGGTTGGTCACATCTATCGCATAGACTCCCCCTGTCTAATATTCATATTACTTGGGAGTCTCTAAGCCAGATGGCTCAGAAAAATTCCCGATCTGATGTGTATTCATCATCATCTTCATTGGTAGATTCATCATCATCTTCATTGGTAGATTAATCATCTCTCTGAGCTCTGACTTCTTTCTTTCTATCTGTGGATTCATCTTTCACTACAATGTCTGAAAGTACAATCTCTTGAACCTGTTCCTTATTTACATGTCCTTCCTTTCTTTTAGTTATTTTCCAAACCTTTATGTATCTGACATCTTTCTTTTTC
>ML779858.1:586271-604319 GCA_009831015.1 Picea engelmannii
GGGTGAAGAATATATGTCATGTAACTTATCCCAAAGTTCTTTGGCTGATGAACATTTACCAACCTTTTCTCTTACCGGTTTAGGTAATCCTTCCCAGATGAAATCCATTGTTGTTTTGTTATTCTTCTTCAATTCCTTCTTGGCTGCAATCTTTGCCCTTTTTGAACTATCATATCCTGTAACAACTGATAGCCAAATATAATGTCCATGTTCCTGTAAAAAAACTTATGTCCTTTTGCTCCACATCTCATACTTAAAACCATTCTGACAATTAAACATTGGTACTCCATTCTCAGAATAATCCATGATCTCCTTCCAGTGGTTAAACTATTTCCTGAAGGAAACTCACTCTGATACCAATTGTTGGATTACTGAGACTAGGGGTGAATCAATAATAGAGCAATTTAATCATTTTTAACCATATAATCCAAGTGTTATATCAATGTAGCATTATCATCCAATAATTGTAGAGTAAATAATCAATGAACAATCATACACATACACAGTACACCAGTGTTTTACGTGGAAACCCAAATCGGGAGAAAACCACGGAATGTTTTTTGTTATATGTCTTGAAGAATTACATTCATTAGAAGCACCAAATTCCTTTGTTTTCTATCTGCACCTGGAAGGAGGCTCCAACCCCCTAGTTTCTCAGGCTACAACCTGAGGGAATCTCCAACTCCCCAATTCTCTAGCTACAACCAGAAGGATGCTACAACCCCCTATGTTCTCCGGCTACAACCAGAAGGTGGCTACAACCACCTTTCCTTGCCCCGTCCTGCCACCCTGAAGTAGAAGTAGAATGATTGAACCATTGTCAAACTGTCACTGTGAGATTTACTATTGTAAACCTGTACCAATAAATTTGAACCATGCATCAACCTATACCTCAACCTGTAATCAACCTGTACCATAAACAAGTGCATCAACCATGCACCAACCTGTACCAAATAACCTGTAATCAACCTGTACCATAAACAAGTGCATCCAACCATGTACCAAGTATGTACCAATTATGTGTCAACTACTCATCAACTATGACTCATCAATATGTACCAACATCATCAACTATACACCTCATGTATGTACCAACTCATCAACTACTTGTCTTAACCATGTACTCAACATGTACCTCAACCAAAAGCCCTCATCAATTTCATCATCCAAATCTGATTTCTAGATCTGTAATAGACTTGGTGTATATGATCACATTCCTGCAAACTTGTTGGCAGCCAATTCACATTCTTATATTGTCCTTATAAGCTGCCTACACCAGTGTTTTGCAACCCTTGATTTTCATCGCATTATTTGCAATAAAACGACACAATTGTTTTATGCATTTGCCCACTTGCCCTTGTACTTGTTTTCACGACTGCAAGCGTGAAAACTTTGATTTTGAAGTCATATTAAAAATGTCACTGGATTGTTATGATCACTCTTGTTTATATGCTCATTGTGTTTCCAATTTACTTATCGTTATACAGTTGACAAGACTCCAAGATCCTTATTCAATTGGCATTCTTTATTTGTTAATATGACTTCGTTTTACAAGACTGTGATGATATTCATTTTGATCGAGTTTGTGATGCATTGGTGATTTGATTTATATGTTCTTTCATCAATTTCTTTGACACATTGTTTTCATGAAAATACATTGGTGTTGTGGTTAGACCCTTGTTATAAATCATGTCATACAACACATATTTCATATGATCGAACCCTTGGTGTTAATTTCAAATTATTCCTTGGTTTTAAAACTATGACTATTTCTCACGCAAATGTTTGGTCCACTTACCATAGATTTCATTGGTTGATTGAATGGCATGGTTTTTAATGTATGCAACAGTAATATTTGAATGGTTATATGCGTCGTCGGTTGTACTATGGGAAATGATTGTTTTGCATGGGCTGAAATAGCTCCACCACCTTCGCACATTCTGTCATTAATGCTTTCCCCCTATCCCAGTTCACCTTTGCTAATTTTCGGGTAAACCTGTGAGCGTTCTGCCCCTGCGTATACTCTGTTCGAACCCTAGCCCCTTCCCTTTCTCACCGTGTGCTCCTGTCTATGGCACCGGTGGTGCGCATAGAGCCAAATGGTAACCAAGCTCTGTTGTTATTTGATAATGCCCATAAGGATTTAGAAAACAGTGGTTGGTTGGTGTTTATACAGAGGTTCAAGGGTTTCAACCATTCGGTTGCCCAACAATTTGCCCTCACCTTTGATGGGTGTAGGGCTAAAATCGGTGACATACAACTCGAGCTGAATGAGAAATTCATAAGCTTTGTTACAGGACTAGCAGCTATAGGTGAAAGGTGGTTTAAAAACTCCAAAGTTGATGAGGTGTTGTGGCCTTTGCTATTCGTATCAAGGAAAGTTGTCTCCTGTGATAAAGGTATGCCTATTTCCACCCTCAAACCCAGGTGGCACGATATTTTGGTAATTGTGAAATAGTTTGTGACCTGTGAAGGTCGGTATGGCTTGTTGTTTTTGTATCACCTCCGGTTATTGATGAATTTCATGGGCTATCCTTTGAACATGCCGCATTACTTCTTGCGTAGTCTTTACAAGATGTCTAAGAGATTCAAGCACGAGAAGGCTGATAGCAACCTTTTTCATCACGACTTAATTAGACTCATTATCGTCCATCATTTGAGCCTTCATGGCGATAATTGGCAAGCCTTTCTATCCAGAAATGGCTTTGCTAATTCGAAGTCTACTCAAATCGATAAGGTTGTGGTGAGTGAGACTTTGGCTGGACCAGCCGTGCCATTTCATATCCTTCTACCCCCTTCTGAACCCTCGGATTGCCCTGACATCGACCTACCCGATACCCTAACCAACCCATGCACAAAAGACAAGATTGAGGCCGTCAAGAAGCCTGTGAGTAAGAAAGTCAAGGGTAATCCTACTGTCGACAACAGGGGTAAGAAAAATGATCGATTGATATCAAGACTTGCCCGGAATAAACCTAAACAGAACGTCGACCAAAAGCCCATAGTTCTGAGTGAGGATTCGGACTCCGATATCGAGAATTTCCTAGATGAAGAGTACCCCTTTTCCCATGGCCTATGCTCCAAGCAACCCTTTGACTATGTCTCTAATTTACCCCCTTGCCTCAAAAGTAACCCTAATTACCCAGGAATCAAGCTGCACAATGAAACCCCTAGTGGCTTAAATAAACCCTCACCTGTGATATCAAATCCCAAGCAACCATCATGTATCCAATGTAACGCTTGGCTAGAGAGTTATTACATCGACGTTCCCCTGTTGCAGTCAAAGATCAAAGCATTAGAAGAATAGGTGACAGTGCTGGCAAAGGAGAACGATAGGCTACGGACTAACGACAAGAAACGAAAAACCACCAGTTCAATTGTCTTCAAGAACGTCGAGGCTGCAACAGCCTTCTTCAATTCCAAGTTATCATAATCAAAGCCATTTCTTATTGTCCAGGTATGAATTTCAATATGAATTTTTCTTTGTAAATTTGTTTGAATTTTGGTTTTTCTTGCAAATTAGCTCTGTTCGTTTTAATACATTTGAAATGATTCGGTTTCCTGTACAGTAGATTCATTTTACTAAACTCAAATGTAGCTATGATTTGGTTATGCGATTTTGTCGTACCCAGCTTAGTATAAGCAATTGGTTGGTTTTTTATTTTGTTTGGTTTGTTCTTGAATCAATTTTGTTCGTCTGATTTAGGATAGTCGATTTGGTTTGATTTCGATTAGTTTCGTTTGTTCCTAATAAACTCAAAACAACCCTGTTGACTTCGATTTACCAGGAACGACTATGTTTTGTATTGAATCAACATTCTCGTTTGGATTACATTCGACCTGTGCAAAAGATCTATTCGCTAAAATCGTGGAGCTGTGTTGATTCATAACGATTGTATCCACCCCAAATTGTTTCGATTCGTTCCTGTTTGATTTGATTTACAAATGATTGTTGCATGCCACAATTAGTATGATCGTTTTTATATGTTTAATATAGTTATATCAATTTGAAAAACGATCCTGTTGATTTCGTTTTGATTCGAAAATGATTTTGCTAATGGATGAAGCGACATAAACTATTGCATGGAAAATTTGTTTAGCTGGTTATAGTTTGTGTCGATTTCATTTGGTTCATGGAAATAATTTCATTGCTGTCGAATTATCTGAGAGATTTTGTTTACCCTGAATTGGTGATAACAAATGTTGAACAGAGTGCATGTACCTCTGTTATCATTCGATTGATCATGATTTTGTTTGCTCTCAAATTAGCATAACAGTTTTGATTTGAATGATTCGTTTGGTTTCCAATTAACAATTAAATGCTTGTTCAATAGTTTGAATATAATCCTTTAAGATTTGAATTGGTTTTGAAACATTTTTGTATTCAATTTAGACCAGCTACAGAATCACAAGATTATGTAGCTAGTCTTAAAAATTAGATTTTTGTTAATTTTATCAATAAAATATCCTCTAATCTTGTCTATTCTTGTCCTCTTTCAGGTACATACGAATTTCAATGATCAATTGGGCATGCTGTAGCAGTTTAGGAGATACTTTGGATATGGTTTTGTTTTAGGTTGTTAGCTTGAGTCTAAAATAGAGATTTGGGATATTATCCCCAGATTTGTGTAAACTGTTTTGATAATTCCCACAGGGATGTTTTACCCTGTGGGAGGTCTTTAAATACTTGTTATTTTTTGTAATAAAGAGCATCATCATCATCACTGTGGGAGAACCAGACTATGGATTTATGATTCAGACTGAGATGAAATTTGATGTCTTGTAACAGCTTTCGCTTTCAATATATCAAACTTTTGTTTCAAGTTTTCTGCATATCAGTTTGCAATTTATTATCGACTACTTTAGCTATCGTAATTCATTGCAGGTTGATCTGACTTGGTTTATATGTTGTCCATATATGACCTCTCTTATTTAAAAATACAACAATTATTCTGCTTCAGTTAATGAATTACAAGTTTACCTTTTTCGTTGAATGAATCATTTTGTACAAATCTTTGCACACAGATTTATCTAACTGCGACGATTTGTAAATCATAAGATTGTTGTAATTTTTTATGTCTTGTTTGTCCTGTAATTATATTTGAAGAGCACAACAACTTTCCATTTACAAGAAGCTCGTGGAGAATCTGGTGTGGGTTTCCTCCCACCGAACAACTGAATCAATTAATGCATACAGGACAAGCCTGAAGCATTACTTCAGGTCAGTTTGTTATTTGTTATTTGAGAGTTAATTTGTTAGTATAATATAAGTAGTTTAGATAGATATATGTATAGTTCAAATTTGTAGTTAGAGTTATTATTTTAGTTGCTTATCTTAGATAGTTTTTATTTAATTTCCTTCTCATAAAATTATAAAATCAAAAAACAATAGTTTCGTTGTCTTAGGACAGTTTACAAATGACTTTTGCAGGTTTTCATTTAAATCTGTAATCTGTAAATATTGTATATTTGTAATTGGATCTGATTCTGTTGGTAATTGAACATTTAATTTTATAGAATTATAGTTGTATAATTTAGGTAATAGATTGTGTATATGTATTTTAGATTTATTATTTAGTTTGCTTTAATTATTTTTTTTCATTTAGATTAGTTGCTTAGTGTAGTTTTCATTTGTTTTCCTAGGACTTAGATCGGCTAACGGAGCTGATAAACTTGTTAGGGTGGGTCATCCCAAATGGCCTCGGTTATTTAGACAACCTCGGACCGGATCCACTCTTCCAGTTGACGGACGGTCAATTTCACCCGTCAACAAATGGCACTAGAAGGAGGGCCTGAAATTTATTAATGGCATGAGGCGGTCGTAAGACTCCTCCACCACCTAATCGCTTACCTGTAGTGATAAGAAGTCATTCGAATGATAACATTCCCCCTCAAATAGTAGCCACATCAAATGACGATCCACAAATCATAGTTGAGCCAGCAACCCCAAATCCCACAGGTGGTGACATACAAGAGATTGTCCGCCAATCTCTCATAAGAACACATAGTGCCTTAGTCCGTTTGAGGCAACCAAATCGACCTTTGGACCAACCTATGGATTTCTCTGATATCAGAGAACAACTAGGAGGCACTAACCTCACTATGAACCCTACAGATCCAATCCTCACTCCTGCTGTAGGAGGATCTGGAAGACCTCCCTCACCACCTCCATCATACCCTTCTTCTTCGGGAGAAGATTCTTCGGACGAAGGCAGTTCCCCTTCTCAGCCTTGCACACCGACTACACCAATGGCCAACTAGAACAATCCTGTTAGACCTTGGCTCGACCAGGATGCGGTAGTCGTACCTGGAGATCAACATCCCTTACCCAAACATCCAGAGAAGCGGCTTCCCAAGTTTGACCCTGACTCAAAACAGATCGCTGAAGATCACATTAAAAAGTTTATGTTAGCCATTAGACTCCACAATGTCGAGCATGAAGACGTAGTCTGTAGGTTGTTCCCCTATACTTTTGAGGGTAATGCCTCTACATGGTACTTTGCCCAACAACCCCATACCATCGCGTCTTGGGAGAAATTTGAATCATGCTTTCTGGAAAAATTCGGAGACGGTAAGCCTTCGGAAGTCCTAGGCATGGAACTTTCTAACTTAAGAATGAACCCAAAAGAAAAATTTAAAGACTTTAATCAAAGATTCTTAACACTTAAGAACCAAATCCCTACAGATTCCATGCCTGCCGAGAATCTTATAATAGCATACTATACTAAAGCCTTGTATCAAAGTATAGCTATTTGGGTTAAATGATCTAAGAAATCCACATTGTTAGAGGCCTTCGAGGAGGCCAGCCAGATTGAAAAAGACATACTTAGTCTAAAATACGCTATTAGCAACGAAACAAAAACTAGTTCATCTTCCAAAAAGAAGATCGAAATCCTCCCTAGACGTACTCAAAGTAAAACACAACCTGAAAGCTCTAATTTAGAAAACTTAACTAAAGTCGTTCAAAAACTGTCGAATCAAGTTATAGATTTAAAAAAGACGGCCGAAGAAGCTTCCTCAAGCAAAGGGCCTTACAAAACCCCGTTCAGGAAGCCTTTTCCTACCAACCGACCTAATCCAAATACCAAGAGTGTTAATCTAGAAAGTCTGCAATACGCCCTTCAAGCAATTCTAGAAGCCCAGGATAACTTGATGCCTCCTGAGATTCTTGAGGAGGTTGTTGAGCAAGAGACAGTTCAAGAAGAAGAGTATTCTCCAAACATTTTTGGACACTTCTTGGATAGCATCTTTCAAGCTAACTTCGAGACAGTCCATCCCTATAATACTAGAAGTAAGACAGCAAACAAACCTTCTGCCGAAAATACTACGACTTCACCTCCAAAGCAATCTAAACCAGCTGAGACTAAACAGAGTCATGTAAACCCCAACTTAGATTATGATTTAGTTGAAGATCTTAAAAAGTTAAGGGCTAACAGTTCTGTTTATGAGTTATTGAAATTTCCATTTCTGCTACAAAAAATGTTACAGAATATCTCAAAGAATGGAAAAAATGGTAATTCAAGTGGTAACAAGTTTGTTCAGAACAAAGTTCCTTAGAAGACTTCTACTAAGAACAATCTTGATCCTCACAATAAAGGAATCCTTCCTGTAAGTAATGTAAATAATGTAAATAATGTAGATAAACTAGCTTTAGAAATTGCAAGTAAAAAGCCACAAACTACCACCCTTAGTACTCGCAAAAATGTACCTCCATTTTTGTTAACTTTCGAAATCTTTAATAGAAATGTGCACAATTGTATGGTAGACTTAGGAGCGTCATCCAATGTGATTCCATGGTCTGTGTGTCAGAAGATTAACTCTGAACTTGAACCATCCACTTTAAAAATCATACAACTTGATCGAACCAGTGTTAAAGTTATAGGCGAATTAAGAAATGTGCTTATAAGATTATCGTCTAACCCCAAGGTTCATCAAGTTATTGATATTATTGTTGTGGATATTATAGAAGTGTATGGTCTGTTTTTAAGTAGAGACTAGTCGGAGCAGCTACACAACTATTTTGCAACAGACTGGTCTCACCTGTGGCTTCCAGAAAATGGCAAACCTAACAAGATCAAGGTAAATCGTGAACGCTACCTTAAGTTCACAGTCACGGATTTGAACGATCCCAACGAACCATTTACACATTCTGTCGATTCACCTGAAATACAAGGGATGGATACCTTTTTCGGCAATTTCATGGCCGAGGCTTCAGTTGTCACCAACCCAGAACAACAGTCCGAGATTATGGCATATGTGCAGCCAGCAGCTTCTACACAACGGCCTCATGCACCTAATAAAAATCAAGTTTGGTCTCTTTATTTTGACGGGTCAAAGTCTAAGGAAGGAGCTGGTGCAAGCTGCGTTATTATCGATCTGGCAAGTAACAAAACATTGATTGCATGTAGGTTAGTGTTTGAATGTACTAACAACACAACAAAATATGAGGCTTTACTGTAGGGCCTCAGAAAAGATTTAGATATGAACATTCAAAACTTGACCGTCTTTGGAGATTCTGAAATCGTGGTTAGACAGGTAAGAGATTCTATCCACTGTCTATCTCTGCATCTTAAAAGATACCAATCTGAGGTATGGAATTTAATGAATAAATTCTCTGCTTTCAATATAAATTCTATTCCTAGATTGAATAACTCTGAAGCTGATCTATTAGCTAACGTAGCTTCCAAACTCTTTCCTGCAGAAGGCTTGTCCCCAGATGCATTCTCCGTCGAACTGTTGTTCAGACCATCAGTCCCTGACAACATCATGAACTGGAGAGTCTTCGACGACGATCAGCAGATTATTAGCTTCCTGCACGTGGAAGAAACTTTTCAAGGCGCGGTGATAGACAAATGCACTCACGACGACAATTTGCGTGATTTCACGGTAATACCAGATCTGAGAACTCCTGAATCTTCATTGGACATGGTAAATTCGATCCCTAAATCTATAGTTAGATTAGAGAAATTTTATGATCTTCAAGATAAATTCAAAAAAGAGGTCAACTGTAAAACCAATAGTTCCTCGTTATTGTATGAAAAAATAAATTTAGGAACTAATGACAATCCACAGTGCATTAATCTAGGGGTAGGATGTTCTGAACAAGAAAAAGCTGCATTTATTAAATTGTTCAAAGAATTTAAAGATGTCTTTGCATGGACATATGATGACCTTAAAACTTTCGACCCTAACATCATACAGCATGTCATTCCTATGAAACCCCAAACCTCACCCTTTCAACAAAAATTGAGAAAAATGCACCCTAAGCTCGAACCGACCATTAAAAAAGAATTGAATAAACTCCTAAATGCTAAGATAATTTTCCCTGTTAGGCACACTCAATGGGTTTCTAACCTGGTCCCTGTCCAGAAGAAAAGTGGGAAAATCTGACTTTGCGTTGATTTCTGAAACCTTAATAGAGCGTCTGATAAAGACAACTATCATGTTCTACCTATGGAACAGATCCTTCAACAGGTATCTGGTTCTGAGAGGCTATCCTTACTGGATGGTTTCTCGGGGTACAACCAAGTCCTGATGTCTCCTCCAAACCAACTTAAAACTACCTTCCGCACTCCATGGGGCACCTACGCTTATCGAAAAATGCCCTTTGGATTGATTAATGTCGGTGCCACTTTCCAGAGAGCGATGGACATCACTTTTCGAGGATTAATCAATCAGTCCATCATAGTTTACTTAGATGATGTTACTGTATTTTCTAAAAACAAAACCGATCATCTAGCTCATTTACGAGTTGTTCTACAGCGATGTCGTAAATACAACATTTCCTTGAATCCTAAAAAATCCATCTTTGCAGTAGAACAAGGTAAACTCTTAGGATTTATTGTGTCAAGCAAAGGGATGATTATCGACCCCGAAAGGACTCAAGTCATCTCGAAACTTCCCCCTCCTACTTCCAAAAAATCCATGTAGTCTTTCTTAGGCCAGATAAACTTCGTCAGGAGATTCATCCTTAGTTTCTCCGAAATGGTCAGACCTTTGCAGAACCTAATTAAGAAAGACGCCCAATATCATTGGGGGCCCTTAGAAAATCAAGCTTTTAATGCAATAAAAAAGGCCATAATAGACGCTCCTTCTCTCATGAGCCCCGACTTTTCCCAAGACTTTATGCTCTACACTTTTGCTTCTGACCGTTCCTACGTCGTCGTCCTAACTCAAAAGAACGTTGAAAACAATGAAGTACCCATTGCCTTTATGATCTCTTCTTTCAAAGGCGCTGAACTTAATTACCTAGCGGTAGATCAGCAAGCCTACGCTGTTTTCAAAGAAGTCAAGCATTTATGGTCTTACCTTTTGAAATCAAGGATGAAAATTATTGTCCCTTACCCAGCTGTCAGGAACCTATTAGTGTAGAAGGAACTAGGTGAAAAGAGGGCTAACTGGGTTACCTCCTTGCAGGAGTATGACATAGAAATTACCCCAGCTCAAATAGTGAAAGGCCAAGGGTTATGCAAGTTAGTTGCTGATTCAACTGCAAGATAGCAAGAAGAAAGCGATACGTCAAACCTAGGACAGGACGATCAAAATGCAATCTGTTGTGCACAAAACTCTGTCAGTCCTTGGTATGATGACATAAAATTTTGTCTTGGACATGAGTCATCCCCCCGTCACCTAGATCCCACTAAAAGAAGAGCGTTAAGATTAAAGTCTTCCTCCTTTCATTTGGTTAATGGTATCCTGTTTTTTCAAAATTTTGATGGCGTACTGATGCGTTGTCTTGCGAAAGACGAAGTAGAAAAAGTATTACTAGAGTTGCATGCAGGAGAAGCTGGTGGTCATTTTGGTGGTGACACCACTGCCCATAAAGTTTTGAGAGCCGGTTACTACTGGCCCACACTTTTTAGAGACGCCCATGCCTTGTGTCGTAAGTGTATTATTTGTCAAAAAGCATCAGGGCGGTTACAGAAACCAGCCTTTCCTTTGCAGCCCATTTCAGTAGACTCTCCTTTTCAACAGTGGGGCCTTGATATCATAGGTCCAATCAATCTGCCATCCTCTCAACAACATAAGTTTATCATAATAGCCACAATTTACTTTACCCGGTGGTCTGAAGCTGCCGCATTAAGGACTGTGAATACCAGTCAGGTAATTGCCTTTCTAAATTCGAATATTATTACTCGTTTTGGTATCCCTGACTGTTTAGTATTCGACAACGCTTCTTATTTTTCGTCCCTTGAGATGAGCGAGTTCGCTTTAGAAAAAGGAATTAAATTGAAGTACTCTGCTAGCTATTACTCCCAGGGCAACAGATTGGCAGAGCCAACAAATAAGAATCTGATTAAAATCATCAAGAGAACAATGGCTGAAAATCACAAAAACTGGCGCAATGCACTGTTAAACGTGATTTGGGCTGATAGGGTAACACCAAAAACTGTTGTAGGTAACTCTCCCTTCTTTCTTGTTTATGGCAGAGAAGCAATTCTGCCACCACACATTCTTCTTCCCTCACTTCAGCTATCGCAGAAAATACAAGAAGAAGATTGTCCCCCTTTGGAAAACCGAATTAATGCTTTGATGAAGCTAGAAGAGGTAAGAGCCCAAGCTAAATGTAATTTAGATCAGCATCAACTAGTAGTCAAAATCTGGTTCGATTCTAACTCTGCCTCTGATAGGAACTTCGAAGTAGGTGACCTCGTTTTAAAATGGGACAAACCGCATGAGGGAAAGGGAGAGCACACGAAATTTCAAAACTTATGGCTTGGACCGTTTTTAATTGTTGAGAAGTTGGGTCCCATCTCTTTCTGATTGCAGAATCTAGAGGGGTAGCCTGACACCTATCCGATGAATGGCCAAGCTCTGAAAATATATTTTGCTTAATGACAACTCTTTGTATACTATGTACATATTCTTCTTTTGTTTGCTTTTTTCTTTGTTGTTTTGGTTTTGATTTCTCCTTTGCGCTTATCAATTTTGTTTTTGGAAATGCACATACCTGCATGTTGAACTATTCGGACAAAGAAAACAGAAAATTCCTTCACTAAAATGACTGCTAAAAAATTGTATAAACATCAATTGTATACTTCTGAAATTTTTACATTTGTGTTGGCAAAAAACTGTTGTTTGAAAGAAGTGAACTGATTTCAATCTCTGAGTAAAGCTTGTCACGAACATCTATTATCTTTTTACGCTGTCCCTTTTCCTTAAGGGAATGACTCAGAAGATGTCTCCCTGCCTTAGAAAGTTGGTTCTATAAATAAACCATCTCTGGATCTTAATAAAGGACAGTTCTAAAAAAAATTATGATGAGGTCTATAAAAAAATATGTTAAAATATCATAATTTTCAGCGTCACCCCGCTCGACTATATGTCTTTAAAAAACAAAATAAATCATTAAAAGAGTTGTGGGAAGTGCTTGTAAACCCGTCGGGATGTTGAACAGGTCTGCTGGTAGCGGGTAAATGCATGCATGACGCCAGGACAACTTCGTCGGGGTACTGAACAGGCCTGCTGGCAGCGAAGCAATGTCGGGTATATGAAAATTTGCAAATAAGAAACCTCTTAACCTTAACATGTCCTTTGTTCTGATCTGGAACTTCTTGGCAGGATACAGATGTCAGAGTGGGTTAAATGGCAACCCTGTCGAGGCTATGGATGCTTGCTGGCAGCAGTGGCTCTATCAACATTATTGGAGATTTTATCTTTAATATCGTGGCCCACTTGTCTTAAGACTGTTATCAGCTTTCATCCTTTAAACACTGTTGGAATATTTGATCATTGATGATGTTTATACGATTTTCTGGTTGTTGTTTTTGAGTTAGAATTTTTCTCATTATCCTAATCTGAATTTGTTCTTTTGGCAGAGATAACTGCTTCTACCAGTGTGTCGCCATTGTTGGCAGCCAATTCACATTCTTATACTGTCCTTATAAGCTGTCTACACCAGTGTTTTGCAACCTTTGATTTTCATCGCATTATTTGCAATAAAATGACACTATTTTTTTATGCGTTTGCCCACTTGCCCTTGTTCTTGTTTTCACGACTGCAAGCGTGAAAACTTTGATTTTGAAGTCATATTAAAAACGTCATTGGATTTTTATGATCGCTCTTGTTTATATGCTCATTGCGTTTCCAATTTACTTATCGTTATACAGTTGACAAGACTCCAAGATCCTTATTCAATTGACATTCTTTATTTGTTAATATGACTTCATTTTACAAGACTGTGATGATATTCTTTTGATCGAGTTTGTGATGCATTGGTGATTTGATTTATATGTTCTTTCATCGATTTCTTTGACACATTGTTTTCATGAAAATACATTGGTGTTGTGGTTAGACCCTTGCTATAAATCATGTCATACAACACATATTTCATATGATCGAACCCTTGGTGTTGATTTCAAATTATTCCTTGGTTTTAAAACTATGACTATTTCTCGTGCAAATGTTTGGTCCACTTACCATAGATTTCATTGGTTGATTGAATGACATGGTTTTTAACGTATGCAACAGTAATATTTGCATGGTTATATGCGTCGTCGGTTGTACTATGGGAAATGACTGTTTTGCATGGGTCGAAATAGATCCACCACCTTCGCACATTCTGTCATTAATGCTTTCCCCCTATCCCAGTTCACCTTTGCTAATTTTCGAGTAAACCTGTGAGCATTCTGCCCCTGCGTATACTCTGTTCGAACCCTAGCCCCTTCACCTGCTCACCGTGTGCTCCTGTCTATGGCACCAGTGGTGTGCATAGAGCCAAATGGTAACCAAGCTCTGTTGTTATTCGATAATGCCTGTAAAGATTTAGAAAACAATGGTTGGTTGGTGTTTATACAGAGGTTCGAGGGTTTCAACCATTCGGTTGCCCAACAATTCACCCTCACCTTTGACGGGTGTAGGGATAAAATCGGTGACATACAGCTCGAGCTGAATGAGAAATTCATAAGCTCTGCTATAGGACTAGCAGCTACAGGTGAAAGGTGGTTTAAAAACTCCAAAGTTGATGAGGTGTCGTGGCCTTTGCTATTCGTATCAAGGAAGGTTGTCTCCTGTGATAAAACTTTGCATATTTCCACCCTCAAACCCAGGTGGCACGATCTTTTGGTAATTGTGAAATAGTTTGTGACCTGTGAAGGTCGGTATGGCTTGGTGTTTTTGTATCACCTCCGGTTATTGATGAATTTCATGGGCTATCCTTTGAACATGCCGCATTACTTCTTGTGTAGTCTTTACAAGATGTCTAAGAGATTCAAGCACGAGAAGGATGATAGCAGCCTTTTTCATCATGGCTTAATTAGACTCATTACCGTCCATCATTTGAGCCTTCATGGCGATAATTGGCAAGCCTTTCTATCTAGAAATGGCTTTGCTAATCCGGATTCTGCTCAAATCGATAAGGCTATGGTGAGTGAGACTTTGGCTGGAACAACCGTGCCATTTCATATCCTTCTACCCCGTTCCGAACCCTCGGATTGCCCTGACATCGACCTAATCGATACCCTAACCAACCCATGCACAAAAGACAAGACTAAGGCCATCAAGAAGCCTGTAAGTAAGAAAGTCAAGGGTAATCCTACTGTCGACAGCAGGGGTAAGAAAAATGCTCGATTGATATCAAGACTTGCTCGGAATAAACCTAAACAGAACATCGACCAAAAGCCCATAGTTCTGAGCGAGGAATCGGACTCCGATATCGAGCGTTTCCTAGCTGAAGAGTACCCCTTTTCCCATGGCCTATGCTCCAATCAACCCTTTGACTATGTCTCTAATTTACCCCCTTGCCTCAAAAGTAACCCTAATTACCTGGGAATCAAGATGCACAATGAAACCCCTGGTGGCTTAAATAAAACCTCTCCTGTGATATCAAAGCCCGAGAAACCATCATGTATCCAATGTAACGCTTGGATAGAGCGTTATTACATCGACATTCCCCTGTTGCAGTCAAAGATCAAAGCATTAGAAGAACAGGTGACAGTGCTGGCAAAGGAGAACGATAGGCTACGGACTAACGACAAGAAAGAAAAAACCATCGGTTCAATTGTCTTCAGGAACGTCGAGGCCACAACAGCCTTCGTCAATTCCAAGTTATCATAATCAAAGCCATTTCTTATTGTCCAGGTATGAATTTCAATATGAATTTTTCTTTGTAAATTTGTTTGAATTTCGGTTTTGCTTTCAAATTAGCTCTGTTCGTTTTAATACATTTGAAATGATTCGGTTTCCTGTACAGTAGATTCATTTTACTAAACTCAAATGTAGCTATGATTTGGTTATGCGATTTTGTCGTGCCCAGGTTAGTATAAGCAATTGGTTGGTTTTTTATTCTGTTTGGTTTGTTCTTGAATCAATTTTGTTCGTCTGGATAGTCGATTTGGTTTGATTTCTATTAGTTTTGTTTGTTCCTAATAAACTCAAAACAACCCTGTTGACTTCGATTTACCAGGAACGACTCTGTTTTGTATTGAATCAACATTCTCGTTTGGATTACATTCGACCTGTGCAAAAGATCTATTCGCTAAAATCGTGGAGCTGTGTTGATTCATAACGATTGTATCGACCCCAAATTGTTTCGATTCGTTCCTGTTTGATTTGATTTACAAATGATTGTTGCGTGCCACAATTAGTATGATCATTTGTATATGTTTAATATAGTTATATCAATTTGAAAAATGATCCTGTTGATTTCGTTTTGATTCGAAAATGATTTTGTTAATGGATGAGGCGACATAAACTATTGCATGGAAAATTTGTTTAGCTGGTTACAGTTTGTGTCGATTTCATTTGGTTCATGAAAATAATTTCATTGCTGTCAAATTATCTGAGAGATTTTGTTTACCCCGAATTGGTGATAACAAATGTTGAACATAGTGCATGTACCTCTATTATCATTCGATTGATCACGATTTCGTTTGCTCTCAAATTAGCATAACAGTTTTGATTTGAATGATTCGTTTGGTTTCCAATTAACAATTAAATGCTTGTTCAATAGTTTGAATATAATCCTTTAATAATTGAATTGGTTTTGAAACATTTTTTGTATTCAATTTAGACCAGCTACAGAATCGCAAGATTCTATAGCTAGTCTTAAAAATTAGATTTTTGTCAATTTTATCAATAAAATATCCTCTAATCTTGTCTATTCTTGTCCTCTTTCAGGTACATATGAATTTCAATGATCAATTGGGCATGTTGTAGCAGTTTAGGAGATACTTTGGATATGGTTTTGTTTTAGGTTGTTATCTTGAGTCTAAAATAGAGATTTAGGATATTATCCCCAGATTTGTGTAAATTGTTTTGATAATTCCCACATGGATGTTTTACCCTGTGGGAGGTCTTTAAATACTTGCTATTTTTTGTAATAAAGAGCATCATCATCATCACTATGGGAGAACCAGACTATGGATTTATGTTTCAGACTGAGATGAAAGTTGATGTCTTGTAACAGCTTTCTCTTTCAATATATCAAACTTTTGTTTCAAGTTTTCTACATATCAGTTTGCAATTTATTATCGACTACTTTAGCTATCGTAATTCATTGCAGGTTGATCTGACTTGGTTTATATGTTGTCCATATCTGACCTCTCTTATTTAAAAATACAACAATTATTCTTCTTCAGTTAATGAATTACAGATTTACCTTTTTCATTGAATGAATCATTTTGTACAGATCTTTGCACACGGATTTATCTAACTGCGACGATTTGTAAATCATAAGATTGTTGTAATTTTTTATGTCTTGTTTGTCCTGTAATTATATTTGAAGAGCACAACAACTTTCCATTTACAAGAATCTCATGGAGAATCTGGTGCGGGTTTCCTCCCACCGAACAACTGAATCAATTAATGCATACAGGACAAGCCTGAAGTGTTACTTCAGGTCAATTTGTTATTTGTTATTTGATAGTTAATTTGCTAGTATAATATAAGTAGTTTAGATAGATATATGTATAATTCAAATTTGTAGTTAGAGTTATTATTTTAGTTTCTTAGCTTAGATAAGTTTTATTTAATTTCCTTCTCATAAAATTATAAAATCAAAAAACAATAGTTTCATTGTCTTAGGACAATTTACAAATGACTTTTGCAGGTTTTCATTTAAATCTGTAATCTGTAAATATTGTATATTTGTAATTGGATCTGATTCTGTTGGTAATTGAACATTTAATTTTATAGAATTATAGTTGTATAATTTAGGTAATAGATTGTGTATATGTATTTTAGATTTATTATTTAGTTTTCTTTAATTATTGTTTTTCATTTAGATTAGTTCCTTAGTGTAGTTTTCATTTGTTTTCCTAGGACTTAGATCGACTAACGGAGCCACTAAACCCGCCAGGGTGGGTTATCCCAAACGGATTGGGTTATTTAGACAACCCCGGATCGGATCACCCGTCAACAAAACCTTCATTAACTTTAACAACAAGAGACTATCATTTTCATCAAACTTTTCTTTAGTCTCACATGCCTAGTTTTGGATTAGTCAACAACCCTAACTTGAAGTAATAATAAATTTGTACCTGTAATGTATAAATATCTGAAACTGATACACAATGTTCTTCAGTGTTTTTTATGCAATTCCTCCAAGTTTCACTACTTGGAACCTCTCATCAAAAGAGTTATAGCAAAAATGGCATACCTTTATGAATTTTGGCTTATTCTAGAGAGCGACCTTGTAGAGCGTGCCCCGCATGAAATATTTGTTGAAATTATCTAAAAATGTTACAAAACATACTACATATTGTACCCTAACCAACACATTTGGTCTCACTGAATTTGGATCTGTTATGAAGAAGTTATGATGTTTTTACTCGAAACACCTGTTTTTGACTAGTTTCAGGACTAAGCACAAACCCTATATTCCACGAAGTGTAACTCCCAAAATACAACGACCCACAAGATGAAATTTTTACGACGGATACTTGGATACGTTTTCTCAATGGCATAGAAATTTCATAGTCTTAATCATCATAGTGAAAATGGTGAGATGACCTGTAAATAACATACCTTAGAAAGAACCATCAAAATAATTTATTCTTCCTTGCATTTCGGCCTTCTTTTCTTCACCTTCCCTCAGAATTTTGGCTTAGA
>ML779858.1:647104-659953 GCA_009831015.1 Picea engelmannii
ACAAAATTTTTCAATACTTCCATGATCTCCCCTTTTAAACCATCTATCTTAGTATCCAACTTAGCTTCCATTGAATCCATCTTAGTATCCAACTTAGATTCCATTGAATCCATCTTATTTTGTAGTTCATTTATGTCCCTATGGATTTCTTCACCTTCATCAAGAGTCCAAGTAGGATTTTCTGGAGGCTTATTTGGTGTAGAAGTTCCCTTTTTGGGTGGCATGTTGGCCAAGTATCACTTTTGAACCTTGATTTTGAGGTGGTTCTGCTAGACAATATTTCTTTTGTTGTATCTCCCAAGTTTTGTCCCTTCTTGGTATGAAAATTTCTTTTATGTATTTCTCTGATATTTCTTCTCTTCAATTCCATAGGTCTGATCAAAATTGGATGTGCCAAGTGGAATTTACGGTAACTTCCCCGCCACTTGCTGATTTTTGGCCTTTCCAGGAGATCTCACTTGTATAGTGTGCCTCGCACAAACTAATTGATATAAAATTTTGAAACTCGAACCAAAGATACTACAGACTGTCCATGATCCAATGAAACTAGTCCCACACAATTTGGATACTCTAGGAAGAATTTATGATTGTTTTACCTGGAACACCTTCTTGAGACTAGTCAATAGAACTAGTCAGATACCCTATCTTACACAGGGTGTATCTACAAATTTAAGATGACCCAGATGCTGAAATGTTTGCCACAGATACCTTACTAATTTTTGTAAATATCCTCTGGATATTAGGGTATGAAACATTACATAAAAAAATTTATAGCGAAAATTACGCAATGATTCAGTTCCAGATGATTCCAGAATGCTATCTTGTACAGGTTGTATCTCCGAAAGTATAAGGCCTCATAAATTGAATTTTTAACCCAATGTAGTTTGATCCATCTACTATATATCCTTCAATCAGTTCCTTCTGAAACGTTGTAGAAAAAAAGTTATAGCGAAAATTCCAGGGTGTCTCAGATGTAGCAGCGAAACCCCAAGACCTTGAGCTCTGATACCATATGTTGAGAACCAAATATCAATATAGCATAGGAAATCCTCAAAAAAAGTACTCAACGCTTTGAAAAAGAGATAATTTCAGATAATAAGCCTCTTCGAGGGGGAAACCTCCTTTTACCCCACTTAAATGTTCAAGTACAAGATGATTCAAAATGAAAATGTCTCCTTGATATATATAGGATACTAGGAGGTATAATTACAACTAATGGCCTAAAGCTGACATAAATAAAATAACATTACTAATATAATATTCCCCAATTAAGGGGTAATGAGCCAATATTAGGGCTTAACAATTGATGTACTTGGTAAATGCCAGGCCAAAATTTTTCTTTTCTATGAACACATTGAGCTAGTTCCAGGTGGAACCTAGACATGAGCATTGGATAGCTGCAAAGCGTATTTTGATATATCTTCGTGGGACGCTAAACTGTGGTTTGAGATATGCCTCAAGCCATGAAGTAAAACTGCATGGATTTACTAATTTAGATTGTGCAGTGAGTGCAGATGACTAGAAGAGTACTTTTGGTATGTGTTTCAGTTTGGGATCTGCTGTGATATCATGGGATAATATGAAACAAAAATGTGTTGCACTCAACAGTGTAGAAGCAGAGTATATTGAAACTTGTGATGCTTGTATGGAAGAAATATGGCTCTGTAAGTTGTTTTCTAGACTATTTGATCAGGTGTTGGATTCAAATGTGATAATCATAGTTGTGTGAAGCTCTCAGAGAGCCCGATGTTCCATAACAGATCGCATCACATTGATATCAAGTACTACTTTCTTCATGATAAAGTCCATAGGGGAGAAGTGATTCTCTAGTATATCTCCAATGATGAGCAAACAGTTGATACTTTGACGAAGATTATGTCCAAGATAATTTTTTCATACTTAAGGGACAAGATGGGACTTGGGGAGATTGCTCCCTTATTTGAGAGGGAGGAGATGACTTCCTCGGTTGGGAGGGAGTGATGATATATTACATCATGGACAATCAATGAGCTACATATATGTATCATGCTAGTACATATTAGAGATGGTCATACAACTTAGAGATGATGCTTGCATCATGCTAGTTATGATCATGCTAGTAAAACTTAGATATGATACAGATGGTTGGAGTTGTGGATGATACCGTGGCTTGAGTTACATCGTGATAGTACAACTTAGAGGTGGACATACAACTTAGATATGATGCATTGACATCATTCTATATATGTTCATGCTAGTATAGCTTAGATACAAAGTCACATCATGCTATATATGGCCACGCTAGTAGATCTTCGAGATGGACATACAACTTAGATATGATGTATTGACATCATGCTAGATATGTTCATGCTAGTACAACTTAGATATGGCCATACAACTTAGAGGTGATGAAGATAGCTCTATATTTTCACTTTGTCATCACCAATGAACCTGACATAGTTTAACAATCCAAAGAAATTCTTCTCTTACTCTTCCATAGTCATGCTTCCCAACCTAAGTTTAAAGAAATCCTACATTTTCTTGTCATAGAAATTCTTTGAGACGTACTCCTTCTGGAAGTACTTCTTGAACTACTTCCAAGTGATCCTACTTTCATTAACATGTTCCACATTCTTCAGTTGGTCCCACCACATTGCAGCTTTCCCATGTAAATGGTAGGTGGCAATCCTGGCTTCCAGGTTGGACGAATAGTTATACAACTGAAAATATCTTCTGAGCCCAAGAAACCATGTTTCGGCATCATCTTTCCTTTCTCTTTCACCCTCAAAGGAAGTTGGATTGAGCTTCCTCAACTATCCTTGAAAACTATCTACCTCTTGTTTCCTTCTTTGGTGTCTGACAGGAGACACCTTTGGACTACTTACAGGATCTTCCGATGCATAAAACTTTCTTTTTGAGTAAGGAGGTGAGTGGTGTCCATGAGCTCTGCTAACACTTCTGGAATAACCAACTCTTCCACGATCATCCCTTATTTCATGGCACCTGCCTTCTTCCTCTTGTTTTGAGTTTGATCCCTTCCTTGTTTGTCTCTACAAATGATCTAATCTCTACAACACTCGATCATTTATCTGAATTTTCTCTCTCATCAGTCTCTCGTTGTCTTCTTTGTAGCTCTGCACTTCCATCTTCAGGCTTCTTACTATTTCTATTAATGTTTCTTTCTCTCCTTTTCCCTTGCATCCATTGGACTCTTTCTCTGCATTACCAACTCTTGTATTCTGGCCTTCGGCCTTCTTATCATGACTGGAGGCTCCCTCTCCTTCTTTTATTTCCTCAATACGCATCCTGATTTGATGTGTTTAAACCCCTTAATTCTGCAAAATGTGCAAGCAACCATTTTGTTAGAATTATTCATATGATAAAAAAAAAAAAACCAAACCATGCTACAGGTCTCTTTATTTATTTTTTGTTCATGGATATTATATCCCCATTCTCCAAAAATAACAGTGTCCTATTATCCTTGGCCAACAAAGAATCTCATCCTACGCAGGCACTTCCTTCAAATTACCTTCCTAGGTGACCACGACTAGAAACCACAGAGAAATCCTTCTTTAGAACTTTTTTGTCTCAAAGAAAACCAATTCGGCCCTTATCCCTCCTTCCCTCAACTCTCAATCTACAAATGACCACGGCCATGACCCTGCATTTAGCTGAAAAAGCGCTTTTCCAGAGCTTCTGGATTTCAGAACTTTCAGCTAGAACCGGATCAACGGTCCTCGTCTTCTTTCACAATCAATGATCAAGCTCCACTTCAGGACTCCATGCTTCGGGAGTCTCAACTTTCCTCGCTCGCCTCCTCCCGGAATGCTTTTACTTGGAGATCATGATCTGCCGATGGGTTTCCTCCCATAGATCAGCAATTGTGAATCACTTCGGAAGTTTCAAACTTTCCTCCTGCACTTTCTCCCATAGTGCTTTTACCCGAATTCGACAATCCTTTGATGTGTGTCTTATGGAATCAACGGTTGATATGTACTCCAACCTTCAAAATTTTTCAACCCAACACAACCTATCACATCTTTCCCCTCTGGAGTGCCCAGTCTCTGAACTGCACGATCTATCGCCACATGGAGAAATAATGGAAGTGGACACATGGCCCAATCAGGCAAGTGACACATGTCATGTTCTAATTGAATTTTCAATACTCGAAATGCTCAAAACTTAATGACACATCGCACACATCCCATGTGTCCACGTCATCCCAAGTGACATCTACAAGCCACGTCACTTTGGGAATTCCAAGATCCACATCACCTCTAGGTGACTTCATCATGCCCCATCACTTTGAATCTTCGAGCTCCGGGACTTCGAGAGTTTCCATGATAACACACTTCCAATTCTCCCAAACTTTTCATTCCCGAACTGGCCAATCTGTCACCATGTGTCCTCCTGGATCGGACGACTAATATTCTCTTCGGGTCTTCACTTGAACCCCATGGATATGCACCATGTGTCCTCCTTAATCTGATAGTTGAGGCTTACTTCGGGTCTTCAGACTTCGTAAATCTCAAATTTCAAAACTTATCTAGCCCCACTAGATTTTATCCGAAGCCCTGGATCTAGTGATGCATGGGTCTCGACATATCTATGGCTGAGATCCTTTCGGGTCTTCGATTTTCAAAAATCTCAAACTTCAAACCCCTCGAAGTACACAAGATTCTGCCATGTGTCCTATTGAATCAGACGGTTGAGGCTTATTTCAGGCCTTCACCCAACATCCACAGATTTATGCCATGTCTCTTCAGGATTAGATGAACCAGATTCCCCTCGGACGATCCGACGCTTGATATTTACCCCAGATGATCTGGTGACTAAGATATATTTTGGATGATTGGATGATCGATATTTACTTTGGCTCTCCAGGCTTCGGAAGTTTCAAATCTCAACTAAAAACCTCTCGAACAAATTTCTCTGGAGTTACTGATCTGTTGACGCATACCTCTTAGTGATCGACGGTCAGGATCTACTTCAGCTATATGGAGCTTTGATGTTCAAGCCCTAACATGTCATATCATTGCATACCTTTCAATTTGAGGGGGCACACATAGGCATATTGGAGTAACCCTCTTTTTTCCCTGCAATTCTCTTGATGCTGACACATAACCCCTTGGGGAAACCATGGTTTGGATTGCAGGATCGCCTTGGGAAATTATCTCCAGTGCAACTTGGTTCCCCGCAATGCCTCATGTTTGTTGATCTCACTCTCCAATGGGATCTGATGGTGGTGACCTTAGCCCTTGCCTCATTTTCATCGGGCGACCCCTGTTCACCTGTCCTCCGATACAATGATCCTGGATCTCTCCTGATCCTAGAGTGGCGATCTCTTCCGAATTCGAAGGGGACAATCATGATCCTTCAAACCCCTTACACGGGTCTCTAGCATTCTATATCTTGCGTAGATTTTTCAATGCGATTCCTCCTGAGATTTTCAACTCCACAGTCAAAATTTGATCTCGACCCTGAGATTCTGACCAACAGACCCGACCCATACCATCCTGGTGTTTCAACCAAAAGATTTGATACCATTATGTAACATCCCCATCCACCCACAGGTTGGGTCATAATACCTTCAAGCTCGCCCTTGAACTTCTTTCTCTTACGATGCCTTTTTAAAATTTAAGGATGCATAAAATAAAAGACTTTAATGACATGCACAATAGTAGTCAGAAAGAATGCATAGTCTAAAGATTCAATTAAATGATAATTAAATATACACTGGAAAATACATTCATATACATGTAAATTATACCATAACAGAGAGAACTTATCTTTATGGAAGATGATACCAACTGGTTGCAGACCAAGGACGTTCCACCCAACCATAAACACCACTACTCCAAATATCAACAATAGTGTCACCCCTGTGCCAGGGCTATGAATCCACAAGGACAGTTCCAAAGTGTACTTGGTTTCCCAAACCAATCATCTCTTGAGATATCATAAGTTTCCCAACCCCCACAACAATACAAGTACCCAGCTCTCTTGTACCCAGCCTGTACCACCCCAAGAGAATGGACCTCCACCCTTCTCTGCCACACAATCCCTTAGGCAATCCCTCTCCTTTATTTTGGGGCCTCCATCATAGTTGGTCGAGAATCTCAAAGCTAGAACTCTCAGGACTAGCAGTTGTGAAAAAACAGGGCACAGGCTAATGCATCTCAGACATGCAGGCCCCGGGTCATGGCTGGATTGCACCAACGACCATTATAGCCAACTATCCCATGGATAATTCTTCAGCAGTTCGATTCCCTTCCCAAGCCAATATGAAAATGATGGATGGATCAATGAATGGGTAAGTGTGTTCATGGAAGAGCATGAGGGAAATGAAGGAATGTATAGGTGATCAGTGAACAATCCATCAATCAAACGACCAATGACCAGCGACCAACGACCGATGACCAACCCCACAATCAGACTAGGTATGGATTTAAGTATTTCTCGTGGGGGATCAAGAACCTCCTAGCCTTCCCCAAGAAGCTCACGTAACTAATCCCCTTCCTTAGAAAAAAAGGGTAATTAAAAATAGGAATCATAGCCCCCTCTCTTATCGAATCATAGCCCCCTGTAACTCTAGTCCTTGTCCATCTAGCAGCCAGCCATGTATTTATTATTAATAATGATAAAAACATTACATGTTTTGGGCACACTGGGATTTTTAACAATTTTTTGGGCACTCTGGCCTCTCAACATTGTAACAATACATTATTTAAAATGGGGTTCAAAACCTGGGGTGTTACAGAGACCCTGCAGGTTAAATCTGAAGTATAAAGAGAAGGTGAAAGAAAAGATAAATAAAATGTTGGAAGAAAGGATTATTGAACAGTGGTGTAATCATAATGGATAAGTCCAATGGTAGTAAAAGATAAGAAAATAGGAGGAATCAAGATTTTTGTAGACCTGAGGAAGCTAAATGATGCATGTCTACATGATCCATTTCCAACACCTTTTATAGATGAAGTGCTAGAGAGTGTAGGAGGGCATGAGACCTATTATTTTACATATGGATTCTTAGGATATCACCAGATAAGGATTTTGGAAGAAGACAAATAGAATACTACCTTTGCGATAGAGTGGGGAAGTTATCAGTACACAGTGATTACCTTTGGACTTAAGAATGCACGTGTAGTTTTTTCAAGAGTTGTTGTTGTATCTTTTAAGGAATTTATTCATAAGTTCCTTGAAGTGTACTTATATTATTGGATTGTATTTAGTCTACTAAAATATCACATATAATTACTTAGGATAATGTTTGATAGGTGTAGACAATGTCATATTTCACTGAATTTGAATAAATGTATTTTATGTGTGCGTTTTGGAATTTTGTTGGGCCATGTAGTCTGTAAACAAGGATTATTGCTAGATCCTACCAAGATTGCAATGATTTTAGAATTACAACCACCCACATCAGTCAGAAATTTGATAGCAACCATGAGTCATACATGATATTACAGGAAGTTCATTATGGGTTATGTGCAAATTTCAACACTTATGGAGAAGTTGTTGAAGGAAGATAAGTTCCAATCGAATGAGGATTGTCAAAAAGGTTTGGATACATTGAAGAAAAAATTAGTGACCGTGCTGATTTTGATTTTTCCATATTGGAATAATGAGTTCCATGTTCATGTGGATGCATCGTCCATATCTTTGGGCGCAATATTATCTTAGCCAGGAGAAGGAGACATAGACCACCCAATCTCTTTTGCAAGCAGGAAGTTGTCAATAGTAGAAAATAATTACACTACCACGGAATGCGAAGGATTGGAAATGGTATATGCGCCATAGAATTTTAGACATTATTTGTTGGGTTCTCACTTTAATATGTATACCGATGATTTTGCACTAAGATACTTAGTGAACAAGTCGGAGTTGGGGGGAGAATATGCAGATGGTTGTTATTTTTCCATGAATATGATTTGTAGGTTGTTGTGAAACTAAGGAAGTTGAAGGTAGGACCATATCACTTATTGCGCATACTCTTAGGAGAAGATGCAGAGAATCTAGATGACAACTTGTCGTATGCACACTTATTTGCAGTTAAAATGGTGGATGACTACTTTGCATACATTGCACAATTTTTAAGTACGGAAATGGCCCTGTCATACATGACAGTGGTGCAGAAGAAACAATTAGTGGTTAAAGCAACAGACTATTAGTTAATTGCAGTGAATGCATGCAAGTTAGGTGTAGATGGATTATTGAGACAATGTATGTTGGAGCATGAAAGGCCAATGATACTCTTAGAATCAAACGAAGGAATTGCAGGAGGACATTACGCAAGTAAGCGATATATGGTGGCCCATACTTCATAAGGATGGTAAATAATATTCACCATCCTTATGAAGTACGGGCCACCATGAAGTAGGGATATGGTGGCCCGTACTTCATAAGGATGGTAAATAATATTTTCAGGCATGTGATGTTTTTTAAAGGGTGGGGAAGCCATCCAAAAGGGATGAGATTCATTTACACCCATAGGTTATGTTGTAGGCATTTGATAAATGGGAAATGGAATTTTTTGGACCAATCAACCCACTAGAAAGAAGATCAGAAGCTAAGCATGTAATCATTGTGATAGAGTATTTGACCATATGGGAAAAAGAAACATCATTCATAGACCGCGCCATGGAGACTAATGTGAGGTTTCTATTTGAGAATGTAGTTACATGATTTGGATGCCTACGCATTTTACTCAATGATCAAGGAACACATTTCATGAATAGGATGATTGCAACATTGACTAAGGAATTTCAAATTCATTATTAAAAGAGTACGTCTTATCATCCTCGAGCCAATAGGATAGTAGAAGCTTTCAATAAAATTATGTAGAATTCCCTTACAAAGATTTGCAATGTAGGAAGGTATGATTGGGACTTGACGGTTCTTATAGTATTATGATCATACAAGAATACAAGAAAAAATTTTACAGGACGAACACCTTTTAGGTTGGTCTATGGGAAAACAATAATAATTTAGATGGAGTTTATTGTTCCTAGCCTGCACATTGTACAAATTATTGATCTTTCATATTCTAGTGCAGTAGAGTAGAGACTGTCACAGTTGGTACAACTTGAGGAAGATCGATTTGTCACAAGGTTCCACCAGCAAGTTTAGAAGGAAAGGGAAAAGGAATGGCATGATAGACACAATAAATAGAAAAAGTTTCAACTAGGGGACTTAGTATTACTATACAAAAGTAAGTTCACGCATCATCCAAGAAATTTTTGAATGCATTGGTTAGGACCATACATGATTTATCATGTGACGGAGGCAGGTGTTGCAGAGTTGGAAACACTAAATGGAGAAGTCCTGAGAGGAATGGTGAATGGAAGTCGGCTAAAAATTTATAGGGAAAGTCGACCTACCATGCACTAGTCTGACCTACATGAGAACCTTTGTATTATAGTAGTGTATTAGAGTAAGGAAAAAGAAATAAAGAAAAAAAAGTGGAAAGAGAGAAAATAAAAATGAAGGAAAAATAGGAAAAAAGTGACGTAAGTTACAATGAGAGTAAGGGCGAAAAAAAAGTGAGTGTTGTGCAGATAAAATAAATAATGCAGAGACAGTTAGGCACACACAGAAGCAACTCATGGAACAAGACTATGACGACCATTAAAGGAATTAAAAAGGAGAAAATGATGGTTAAAGAGCATTAATAGCAAGTCATAAAGACGATGTGTATCCATAAATGGAAACATTCGTTGAGGATATTGATAGACTAGCAGTACAAGGTACAGATCCAATGGAAGATTGTTATAGCTCAAAATGCCACTACTATGCATTTATGATATTGGCCAACTCATTTACATATATTCCAACCATTTTTGTTGAGGTTTCTCTTTAAAAAAAAATGGTATGGTGTGCGCTCCCTTATACATATGCAAAGCGCATACATATGCTAGTTTCATACCTGAAAGTCCATGTATACTCTAAAAAATTGCAAAAAAATAAAAAATTGTGTGCTCTCTGGTGGAGTTTATGAGCTATTTTGGGTTGCACAACCATTTTACCTCTTGTATCCTTAAGACAATCGAATAACCAACATTTCTCCATATAAAAAAGGCCCTAGGTGGGTCATTTGGATATATGAAAGAAGAGGCAAGTGAACTCTACCAAAATTTCTCCCTTCTATTCCAAGCCCTTTTGCATCCTGCTCTAATTTTCATCCTCAAGTTTCCTTGCCATTCATCCTCCTTATACAATCCATAACTTTTCCCTATATTGGCATGTTGGTTGTGAGGATAGCATATTGGGAATGGTGCACTTGGATTCAAAATAGAGGAGCCCAGGCAAGGTTTGTGGAGGGGTGTCGACAAGATTCATGTTGTAACTTCCAATCTTGTTATTAATAAAAGATAAATCGTCTTGTCCCATATCTATGTGTCTTTATGTTTACATTTATAATTATTTTTCATGAATATCTATACTTTTAGATGACCTTGATAGATGTTATGACCCAAGCGGGGAAAATATATGGCTAAATGTATATGATATGACCCCGGGGGGGCATATATGGGCCTAAATGTACATGTAATGTGTAAATACATATGTAATAGGGTTGGCTTAGTGATAAAGGGGCCTCATGTGCAAGTGTGAATAGATATATATAAGAGATCATGTATTCATTATTGACATGTGAATTGTGAAGTATGAATGGTATTTGGTTATTTGGAGGGGGTTCCCCTATTCTTTAAGGAGTTATTATGTAACTTATATATATTGGAGTTTTTCTCCACATTGAAATTTGACACATTCTTTGTAATTTTGTTATATTTTGATATTTTGAGCATTTGGATTATAACATTTGGTATTAGAGCTCAAGGTCTTGGGGTTTCTCTACTGCATCTGAGACACCTTGGAATTTTCTCTATAAATTGTTTTATAGGACATTTCTGAAGAAACCCCTTAGAGGATATTTAGTAGACGGATCAAGGTACGCGGGGTTCAAATTTAAGCTCTTGAGGCATTATACTTTCAGAGATATATCCCTTTTAAGATAGGGTTTGGGAATCATCCTGAATTTAGTCATAGCGAAAGTTTTGCTATAAAATTTTTTATGTAACATAAATTACCAAGGTATTTTTGATACAAATTTCATCTTCTGGGTCATCCTACTTTTGTATATACACCCTATGCCAGATAGGGTAGTTGACTAGTCCTATTGACAAGTCTCAAATAGGTGTTTCGGGTAAAACAATCATAACTTCTTCATAGAGAATCCAAATTGAGTGAGACCAGTTGCAATGAATAGTGTACAGGACATATTATTTGTGGTACAATTTTCATAATTTTATATCAATTATTGTGCACTGGGAACGCTTTACAAGTTCTCTCTCCTAGAAAGGTTAAAAATCAGCAAGGTGTGGGGAAGTTACCATAACTTTTACTTGGCACATCAAATTTTGGTCAGACCTATGGAATTGCAGAGAAGAAATTTCAGAGTACTATAGGTCACAATTTCAGACTCATAAGGGCCTAAATTTCATAGATACATCATAAGCAAGGTCGGCCTTGAGGACAAACTCCAAATCAAGGTTTCAAAGGTATGTTCACTTAAAACTATCATAAATTTTGATTGGAATGTCTGATTGAGCTGATTCAAAATCCATTGGAAAGATAAAACATAGAAGATAATATTGGAACAAGTTTTATAACTATTTGAGAAATTTATCCTTAATATACGGAGGTTTAAGGATTGGGGTTAGACCTCAATTAAGAATCAATGGAAATACCAAAATTTATAGGAGATGAAGATAAAGATGGAATCAATCCTATGGAATGGTTAAGGTTGATAAAACAATATAATATGACTCCTAGGAAAGAAATATATTATTTTTTTGATGAAGCTTGGAATTGGTGGATGAGTGTTGATCAAAACACTAAATGGCACTGCACATGGGAAGAATTTGAAAAACTCTTCTTATATAAATGGATTAGGGATACAAAACTGGAGGAATTGTACATAATTCAAGATGAATTAAAAGAAGAAAAGGAAGAGATTAAGAAGAAGGGTGGGGAGCTCTCTAAGATACGATCCCTTAATGAATCACTCATTAAGGAGGTTAATAACTTAAAGCAAGAAAATAATAGTAAATCAAAGTGGGAAAATGATGAGTCAAGGGAAGACTTGAAAAAGAAAGATGAAGAGATATGTAGATTATGAAACCATAATAAAACACTATTGGATGAGGCCAAGAGATTGAAAGAAGAAAAGAAGAATTGTCAAAATCAAGAAGAAAGAAGGATCTTGGATGAAGAATCTGCCAAAATACTGGAAGATGAAATTTGCATGAAGGTTGAGAAATCCTTAAATACTAATGAGGTATAATAAGAAATACAAGACAAAATTGAAGAAGGACGTCAAAATTTTTTAGATGGGATCACATTGCAGCTTCAAAAGGAGAAAGAAGACAAGATTCAAGAAGGTCAAAAGAAGATACTTGAAGAAGTTGAACTCCATCTAGAGGATTTGCATGCCAAATATGATGGTATTATCTCGAAGGATAGAGTAATCAAAGACCAAGAAAATATGATCGAGGATTCCATTTTTGCTAAAAATAAGATAGATGAAATGCATGAGCAAAGTGAAGGAAGACCATCAAATGTGAAACCGTGTTGACAGCCTCATTACCAAGAAACATTTCAAGGAAGAAAATAAGGACGATATCAACATTATGAAGGAAGAAGATGGAATACTTGTCAATATTCATGGAACAAGGAATCAAGAAACTAATCTTCATGAACCTATTATCAGAGACCAACAACGACTACAAATTGGAGAAGCTTCAACAAAAATACATGGAATCAAAGGAAAGAAAATTATTCAACAACTAGACACCAAGGATTAAGACC
>ML779858.1:774197-797696 GCA_009831015.1 Picea engelmannii
TATCTCTCAAGAAAAATATTTGAAAGAGATATTGAAGAAATTTCAGATGGAATATTCCTCTACAGTCAGCACACCTATGGTGGTTGGTTGCAAGCTGAGCAAAGATGATATCTCACCTGATGTTGAACAAAGGACATATCGTTTAATGATAGGCAGTCTTCTGTACATCACAACATCTCGTCCTGATATAATGCAAGTTGTTGGAATGGTAGGCCGTTTTCAGTATGCTCCTAAACAAACTCACTTTGTAGATGTTAAAAGAATATTCAAATATCTGAAGGGAACAATGACATATGGACTGTGGTATCCTAGAAATCAGAATTTCCAGTTAACTACCTATTCAGATGCAGACTGGGCTAATTGTGTTGATGGGAGAAGGAGCACCAGTGGAGGAGCTTTTTTTCTGGGTGACTCATTAGTTGCATGGGTTAGTAAAAAGAAAGGATCCATTTCATTATGCACTACAGAGGCAGAATACATTGTTGCTGCTACTTGCTGCACATAGGTCTTATGGATGAGACAAACTCTTGCAGATTTGAAGGTAACTTACACTGATCCTATTCCAATTCATTGTGATAACACCAGTGCCATAAGTGTCTCCAAGAATCCTGTTCTTCATTCCAAGACTAAGCATATTCCTATAAAGTATCATTTTCTCAGAGAACAAGTATCAAACAGAATTGTTAAACTGAACTATATACCCTCTACAGAACATATTGCTGATATTTTTACTAAACCATTAGCTGCGACCCCTTTTGGATATCTTCGTCAAAAGATGGGGGTTACAAACTCTTGTGTCTAATATGTGCACCTGGTTAGGGGGAGTGCTTATTGAATATCTGGTGAATTTCCTAAATTCTTATAGATGACAGGGGGAGTCTATTTTGCAATAAGATCAGAGGGAGAATATTTCTTCTTTGACATTGATGTCAAAGGGGGAGAAAAGATCTCTTTTGAATACAGAGGAGAGTCGAGTCCGAATGGACGAATGCAAAGGAGAATTGGGTCTGAATGCAAGTGTTGTCATCAATTCCAAAGGGGGATATTGTTGGAAAACTTAGTGAACAGACATCGAATGCTTTCCATTGATGGCAACAATGAAGATGACAGGCAAACAAAAGACAAAGTTCAAAGAGGTGATTGATAGGAAGCAGTGAATGATCGCGCGTAGACGTCGGAATCCTTTAAGGATTCGAGGAGAATAAGTTCAGGAGGAATAGCGTTCTTATACACGCAGGAAGCTCAGGAGGGAGCAACTGGAGCCGTCGGATCGGCCTGAAGAGAACAGATCTAGATCGTTGGTTTACGCGTCCAGGAGGAGCTCAGGAGGATCCCACAGGGGAAAGAGACT
This sequence comes from Picea engelmannii, assembly GCA_009831015.1. Classification (NCBI taxonomy): domain Eukaryota; kingdom Viridiplantae; phylum Streptophyta; class Pinopsida; order Pinales; family Pinaceae; genus Picea; species Picea engelmannii. The sequence goes on from ML779858.1 coordinate 775,549, forward strand.
GAGAGTTGTCAGATATCAGTCAGAAATCTTGACAACTACTGGATCGGGAGAAGCTTCGCAGAGGTTAAGCACAGGAGTAGGCGTGCAGAAGAAGTGATATGAACCGTCAGATTGGAAGCAGATACCCTTCAGTCACCGGATCTGCAGAAGGTACACGAAGGTTAAGCCTCAGGAGGAATGCAGAGAGGGAGAACAGATCTGAGCTATAGGATCTGAGAAGAAAACCCGACAACCGTCATATCTGTAAGAGTCGCGCAGGGGTTAAGCCCTACTTTTTAGAGGAGAAATCTTGGACAAGTCATCGGGATATTGGAGAGAGAATCCTAGCCATTAATCTGGGCAGGACACGCGTCAACATTCTGGTGAGGCATCAGGATATTGGCCATCGGGAAATCAGAGATCCCGGTGACAAGTGAATCGAGACATCGTAAGTCTCGAAATCCCGGAGGAATAGGGATTGTCCATCTGCAAGGACAGGTGGCAAAGGATCGGGCGCCGTCGAAGTTTTTCTCATCGAAGAATCAAGAATCGGAGTTTCACGATTCTTGTGTACAATTACAACAGAAACCCCGAAATCGCGATGAAAGAAATCCCGACTAAATTTGAACCGCCAGATCAACATGTGATCTAGACCGTTGATCAAACTTATGTCAGATAGGGACACGTGGCACAACCAGGTAATGACAAGTGTTAGGCAGATTCAAAACTTTAGGCACATGTAAGTCACGAATAAGAGTGACACGTGGCAGTATTTAACACGTTTCAAACCACGAGTGATGTCAGCAAAGTATCGGGAATCGGGGATCGGGACTTTGAAATGTCCAATTCACTTGAAAACGAAAACCCCGAAATCACGATATGCGATTTCACGATTTGATCGCAACCGTTAGAGCAAGAATGAGTTGATTTCCTTCATTGAAGAATTGGGGATCAGAGGATCGAGAATTCTGTAGGCATGTGCATGGTGACATCGAAAATGATGAAACCCCGATGAGAGGTTTTACCGAGGTCATGTGTTGACGGTCATGTGGGTCAAGACTAAGCTCAGGAGGGCTAGCGCATGGAAAGGAGCGTCGGGATTTGGACGATCGGGAATCACGTGGGTGTATGCATTGAGGAATCACAAACCCTGTAGCCCCGATAGGGTAAGGTTGTGGTCACAGAATTATGGTAACGTTGACCAGGAGCTAAGCTCAGGAGGGCTAGCATATGAAAGTGCTGAAACCCGATTTAAAAGGCAAGAATTATAAAGATTATCTAACGGTGCGGATAAGGTTTGAAAGTGATCGGAGGGCTGTTGTTCTTCCTCACACATTAACGCTTCAGTTATGAATCCGTTAAGAGAAATAGACTTATAATGACAAATCAGTTAGCGTTTCAGTGGCCAAGATAGATGTCCTTGTATTACCTATTGGAAGGGGAAGTGGAATCGTCAAGGAAGCGTGTATAAAAGAAAATGAGAAAGACTGAATTGGGTTGGTCGTTCTGGATGGAAAAAGCATGAAACAGTAAGAAAGGTGAAAGGAGAAGAGGCTGAGTATGAAATTTTAATAGAGATACAGAATGGAATGAAATGTAAAAGAGAGACAAAGTAGAATGACGGACAGAGTAGAAGAAGAAGAACATAATGACAGAAGAATGTGATGCAGAGCTGACCTTTTGAGGAAGAGAAGAATTGCAGAACAATTTGTTGAAGATCAGATTTACAGAACAAAGTAAAAATGGTAAGAAGTGATTTATCTGCATAAGTTGTCTGTGTATTCATTATTTAATATTTAAGGGTGGTTGGGAGGTGCTCGGGAGGACTTTTGTCCTCAGAGGTTCAAGTGGGATCTTGAACATAGGAAGTTGTAGCCTCCATCTGGTTGTGGCCAGAGAAACAAGGGTGGCATGGTGGTGCTAGGGAGAACAAGTGTTCTCTGTTATGCAGGTTGGAGTCTGTGTAACTGGAATTTGGTGCTTCCATCCAGTTGGTGCTGGAATATTTAGGGAGTTGGTGCTTCCTTCTAGTGGGTGCTAGAGAAACCAGAGAGTTGGTGCTCTCAAACAAGTTGCAGCTTGTAAAACAAAGGTAGCATCCTCACATTGAGTTGGTGCTCAATTGTAAATGATGTACATAACTGAAAAAGACTGCCTATCATTTCGAAGAAGAAGAGGTTTTCTCCCTTTATGGGTTTCCTCGTGAAAATCTGTCTCTTTGTGTATCTTATGTGTGACTGATGGTCTTTGATTTTACTGTCCATATGTTGTATATTGTTGATGACCACATGAAGAGAGATTAACAATGTTTAAAAAGTATAAAATTGTTTAAGCTCACATACAACTGATTCACCCCCCCCCCCCTCTCAGTTGTTTTAGTATTTCCAACAGTTTAACTTTGTTTTGTTTGGCAGGCCTTTTTATTTTAGAAGTAGTGAGAATTATCCCACATTCACCAGGGATTTAGTTATAACGGTGTTCATATACATCGTTGTATGTAATGAACATCGATGAGTAATGCGCTTGAAACCCTTATGACTCTGCCTTGGTGCTTGGCGTTCTTGCTCTAGGCATGTCCTTCGACTTGTTTGTATTGTTGTCTTGTGGTAGGTGCTGCTGACGTGTTGTTGTTGATGCAGGTGCTTTCTCTCGATGTTGAGCCCTTGGATATTATCCCTCGACCAATGTAGGTGCTTGCTCTCGGTGTTAAGCACTTGGATATTTTCCCTCGGCCAATATATTTTGTTTTAAAATATTTTGGCCATGTCTCTATAATAAAAGATTTATCTATATTTAAATATTAGCCATGTCTCTATAATAAAAGATTTATCTATATTTAAATATTTCCCATGTCTTTATAATAGGCAATGAGAGCCTATTTTTTTTCATAATACGAATAAACCCAAAAAACATTTTGGCCATGTTTCTATAATAAAAGATTTATCTATATTTAAATATTAGCCATGTTAATAAAAGATTTATCTATATTTAAATATTAGCCATGTTTCTATAATAAAAGATTTATCTATATTTAAATATTGCCCATGTCTCTATAATAGGCTTTGAGAGCCTATTTTTTTTCATAATACGAATAAACCCAAAAAACATTTTGGCCATGTCTCTATAATAAAAGATTTATCTATATTTAAATATTAGCCATGTCTCTATAATAAAAGATTTATCTATATTTAAATATTGTCCATATCTCTATAATAGGCCTTGAGAGCCTATTTTTTTCATAATACGAATAAACCCAAAAAACATAAGGCCAAGAACTTACAAGACTTTGACATGATTTTGTTTTAAAAGATTTTTCAAAATATCTATATTTAAATATTGGCCATGTCTCTATATTTTTCAAAAGATCTATATTTAAATATTTCCCATGTCTCTATAATAGGCCCCGAGAGCCTATTTTTTTTCATAATAAGAATAAACTCAAAAAAGATAAACCCAAGAACTTACAAGAATTTGACATCAAATATAGCGCCAAATATTTTTTTTCATAATAAGAATAAGCCCAAGAACTTACAAGACTTTTAAATCAAATATAGCGCCAAATATTTGGTTAAATAAACCGAAATTGAAACACTTTTTCCCAATCACCACTATGAAAAGTATAACAAACCCTTGAGAGACAAGCACATGAAGATCATTTATTCTGAGACATTTTGGAGAAGTGCAAATGGACTTTTTATCACTTTCTCCTTTTAAATATGCGCCATGACGAATTTGATTCAGGATCTTTTTGAATATGAACCCAAGTTTGGAGGATAAAACATTGTTTTCGACCTACAATCCAAACCAATATATATAATTCAACAACCTTGATTTCCCTATAATTATAGGGTCCTAACACATTCATTCATCATCCCTTTATCATTAGGCCATCTTTCATCATCTGTATCGAGGGAATTAGACTCAACAACCATACCTGTACGTGAGAGTTGTTTCTAGCCAGTGACTTGAAGAAGTGGGTTGTCAAGACTGTGAGCATTCCCTCTAGGTGAGATATTTTTTGGGAATTAATTCCCAAGGTGCCAAGTTGTAGCTACATGGATTTGAGACTCCCTTTCTGGCATGTTGATGAAGCCCTGGAAAGGATGTGGGGTAGTTGAAGGACTGTTAAGCAAAGAAGGGGCACACTTCCTGGGGTGGGATAGGCATGTGGGGGATGAAGGATTGTAGGATGGTTGCTATAGTTGTCACCTGAGTATGATAATTATTCTTTTCTAAAAGACCTTAGCCTGGCTTAGGATTTCATTTTCCCTGGTGGAGTCTTTTCCCTAGCTCGGGGGGTGACCCACTGCTGAAATTTATGAGCGGTGTGGTCTATGGTTGGGAGGAATGGGGAAGGTATGCACACAATTGGTGTTTAATTAACAAAACATAAGTGTCTCTTATGTGTTATTTTAATTATTGTATGTGTAATTATGATGTTTTTTTATGGAATTCTTGTTATTTTTAAGTATGAATTATTGTTTTTTTAAGTTGCTATTATGCTGCATAACTTTGTTCATATGTAGAATGTATCAGTAAATTTCATGGTATCATAATTCAGATTTTGATGTGGCATTGCCTAGCATGGAGCTGGTGTTATAACCCTAATTTGCACCAGACATGCTTACTTGGCATCAGGCCATCTCAGATTCTTTCTTTGCCAAAAAACTGTTGAACAACTCTTCTTAGAAACCCCTTTTATAAAGGCCCACATGCCCTGCTACATTACTGCATGCATGTACACGATAGCTAACCCAAGACAGCCTGTGTGTACCTACAAAAGCATGAAAAAAGGAAAGTTGTTGACGGAACACACAACTTTGGGTAAGTTAACTAAACCTTTCAGCCATGCATGGCCGAAAATTCGACCAAATACCTAGCTTCTTCTAGCCTATAAAAGAAGGGTTAGGAGTCCCATTTGGAAGAGGAGAATCATAGTAAAGAAACTATACCCGATTGAACATTCCCTCTGTCCCAAACTTTATCCATCCTTATGCAAAGAGAAGTATAGAGCAAAGAAGTTGGAGGACAGATGAAGAGGATCTCAGGACCAGGTTCATGGAGCAGTGGTTGAATTCATCATTGTAAGTTTCTTTAGTGAAGTTAATAATAAAGAAGTACTTTTCCCATCCTACCATATGAGGTTTTCATTGTTTATTGCGTACATGTTCATCAAATCTCTAACCCATTAATCTGTAGATCAAATGCATGTGGAGTTCTTTGTTTGTCTTGTGTGAATGCAAGTCAGCCTTGGGAGGAGAGCTACAATTAAAGAGCGACCAAGCGTGAAGAAGGATTGATATCAAACACCTGAAATAAGGTATGCTCACTTGATCTTCTTAACTATGTATTTTCTTAAGAATAATGGGGATTAGGTCTGGGATGACGGTAGAAAGTAGTAATCTTTAGGTCTTTTTGCATGCATGATAAAACCCTAAGTGCTAGTCCGTAGAGGGATTTCCCACTCACAACAGAATTGGTGACCATACTGGGGATCTCTAGGGTTGCTGGGAATATTTTTTGGGTATTTTTAAAAACTGGTTTCATTCCTTGTTTTTAAAGTTTCTTCAAAAGTCTGAGCTAACAGAGATTATGGTCTTCCATACCAGTTATCTCTATTTATTTGCTTGACTTCATTTTTTTTTTTCTTTTCCGAGATCTTATACAGGTCGCGTGTACCTCTGTGGGTCTCAGAAAAGAGGTACACATGTCCTGTATAAGGTCTCGAAAAAGAAAAAAAAATGTAGTCAAGCAAAGAAACAGAGATAACTGGTATGGAAGACCAAAATCTCTGTTAGCTCATACTTTTGCAGAAACTTTAAAAACAAGGAATGAAACCAGTTTTTAAAAATACCTAAAAAATATTCTCAGCAACCCTAGAGATCCCCAGTATGGTCGCCAATTCTGTTGTGAGTGGGAAATCCCTCTACGGACTAGCACTTAGGGTTTTATCATGCATGCAGAAAATACCTAAAGATTCCTACTTTCTACCGTCATCCTGGACCTAATCCCCATTATTCTTAAGCAAATACGTAGTTAAGAAGATCAAGTGAGCATACCTTATTTCGGGCGTTTGATAACGATACTTCTTCACGCTTGGTCTCTCTTTGACTGCAACTCTCCTCCCAAGGCTGACCTGCATTCACACAAGACAAACAAAGAACTCCACATGCATTTGATCTACAGATTAATGGGTTATAGATTTAATCAACATGTATGCAATAAACAATGAAAACCTCATATGGTGGGACAAGAAAAATACTTCTTTATTATTAACTTCACTAAATCAAATTACAATGATGAAGCCGACCACTGCTCCACGAACATGGTCATGGGATCCTCTTCAACTGTCCTCCAACTTCTTTTCTCTATACTTCTCTTTGCACAAGGATGGATAAAGGTTTGGACAAAGGGAATGCTCAATCGGGTATAATTTCTTTACTATGATTCTCCTCTTCCAAATAGGACCCCTAACCCTTCTTTTATAGGCTAGAAGAAGCTAGGTATTTGGTCGAATTTCTGGCCATGCATGGTCAAAAGGGTTAGTTAACTTACCCAAAGCTATGTGTTCCGTCAACAAATTTCCTTTTTTCATGTTTTTGTAGGTACACACGGGCTGTCTTGGGTCAACTAATGTGTACATGCATGCAGTAATGTAGTAGGGCACGTGGGCCTTTATAAAAGGGGTTTTTAAGAAGAGTTGTTCAACAATGTTTTGGAAAAGAAGGAATCTGAGATGGCCTGATGCTAGGTAAGAATGTCTGGTACAAATTAGGGTTATAACAGCTGGGGATGCTACAAAGTGGTATCAAAGCTCCAATTTTCAACATTGATCCTGCATGGGCCATTTAGCAGAGCACAAAAGTGAAATTGCAGATTATGCAGGCAAATGGGTTGACAAAAATGTCAGAAAGAGTATGTATGTAAATGTTCGACAAAATTATTATAGTAATTTGATAGTATCGAGCCCAAGAATTAGAAAAAATCAATTCCATCTCTAATTGGATAATTTTCACGATGTAATGACCAAATTCCAAATTTACCAAAGAAACCATGGAAGAATTAAGAAAAATCCCCAATTCCATAAAGGAATTGAAGAAAATGCATGCCAAGAATTTCGATCAACTGTGCACGCAAGTAATTGGTTGCGCCATATGTTGAATTGGAGTTACTTGAGTGAAATTGGACAAATTTTATGGTTGTAGATCACCATGGTGGAAATTGAGTGAAATTGGGAAAAGCCCCAAATTCCACAAAATAATTCATGATGAATTCAACGTATAGGGTCAAATTATAAGTGTGGGGGTTGTATGGATTATTAAAAGTCCTGAAATTGGCCATATGTGTTGGAGAATTTTATATTTTCGACACACTAGTTCAGTGGGATTTAACTGACTAGTTCTATTTTAGACTTTCTATTTAGACCACCACTATTATACATGCATGCATTCCTAAGGAAATATAACTACTTGATTTATTTTCTTAATTATGGAATGTTCCTGCCTATATATGAGTGTATTCCACTCATTCATTGTATCAATCATTCATTCATTGATCAACTCATTGGAGTAGTGTGAATATATTTTCTCATTCTTCCATATTGAATCTCTCTTCCTTTCTTGATAAGTTTTGTTTTTACTTGCTTTAGCTAGATCTCCTGTGCAAGTTTTGATGAAACTTCGACATGGTATTAGAGCTACGTTTCTTGGAGCAAGCCATACAAGCCAGAGAATAAGGAAATTCAGAGTTTCAACGAGAAAAATCCGTGTAAAAGACACAGTCACACATTCTCCCTATTGAAAGGAGCGACCATTGTGCCACACTTAAGAATTTTTCCAATTCTAGACTAGGGTCGTTCCCCATACACCATTAGAGTGTGACCAGGTTCTCACCCTAGACACTATTAGAGGGTGACCACAAGGACCCAGTTTCTCTGTGGCTTAAGGAAAGAAGTGACCACCTCTTAAAGTGTCCTTTTTTTGCAGTGATTTATCACAAAATAATAACTTTGAGGAAGCGTTATACATGAGAAGTAAATCGACCCATTCTGCAAGTGGGATTTCAACCATTTGGAAAACTTCCTCACTTTTTTCTCATAAAAGAATCCAAAATATCGCCTCCTGAAAATTATACGAATTTTTCATTTGGTGTGCCCTTTTTGCAGTGTTTTCTCAATTTTTTTCACTTGCATATTGAGAGTAAACTTTAGGGGATCTCAAAAATAGTGGGAGAGATGGATACGACACCTATTCTACATTCAAACTTGGTGGTAATCCTCACACCATACAATTATTTTAATTGGAAACCCAAGGATGAGTTCCAACTCAAAAGGAAAGGCCTCTACAATTTGATGACGGGGACAAAAACATAACCTACATCAGAAATTGAGAAGACCAAATGGGTGAACCGAAATGATGAGGCCACAAGACTTCTTCTTGAATTGATTTCAATTGATTTATGGTTTCATGTTTCTTCATGAAAGACTCGAAACACGATCTAGACCACCTTAAAAAGTCTGTTTTGAAAGAAAGATCAGATGAGAGGTCATATGCTTGAGGTAGACTTGAATACCTTGGATCCTAAAAGTTTTGATAATATACAAGATTTCTTTACCAAGTTTAAATAGTTGATATTTAGCTTATCATATTGTGGTATTTATAAGTCTAAACAAGTGGACGAATTTATTCTAACAATCTTGTCCAAGATAGGACCATAATATGTTGTCTATGTTTCCACTTTCCATTCTAGAAGATATCTCATGGGAACAAATTGGAATATGCCTACCATGGATCAATTCATTGATTCTCTCACACATGAGAAGGAAAAACTCATTCATATGGGCCTAATCAAGGATCCCAAATAATATGCACTCACCATGCATGATGGAAAAGGATCATCCAAACAAAAAGGAAAGGGTAAATCACATCCAGAGCCAAAGAAGGAGAGAGATTCCAAACCCTTCAAGGATTCTTCAAGTTCCAAGGATTCTTCAGGTTCCAAAGACTCTTCAGGTTCCAAAGAGAATAATAGGAATAAGGGAAAGTATTGCACTTACTGCAATAAACCAAATCATGAATAATCCACATGCATGAAGAAGAAAATTGATCTTATGGAACAGGTACTTCAACAGAACAACCTTGGAAACTTCATTCCAAAAGGAGCCAAGAAGCAAAAGGAAGAAGGTATTGCATCTAAGAAAGGTAATAATAATTCTCTTGTTGCAATTAATTCCTCATATAATTCATGGATTATAGATTCTGGCGCATCACATCATATGGTAGGTGGATCATAAATAAAGGATGTATAAATTCACTAAGTTTCTTGATGATGACTCCTCTTCTCTACTTACACATAAGGGGAGTACTTTTCATGCACCTCCAATGCAACATGCAGATACTATTATGCTTCCATTAGTTTCAAACATCATAGATGATTCCATACGCTCAGATTTTGTACATGGAAATGAGTAGGTAGTATAGCCAGATAAGAATCCAACATCGAAGCTTCTGCAGATTCCCAATAGGGCACAGTTCACACTTCAGGCAGCAAGTGTCCTTGCAGGGAATCCATTAGATTCGAGGAGGACTCGATCTCAGCATGAGGAGCCCTCTCATGTACTTTCAACTTATGAACCAACGATGTCCATGCACTTATATATGGTTCAATATTATGATACATATACCTACAATGAGTCCATGGAAAATCCACTATGGAAAACAACCATGCAGGAGGAGTATGATCAGTCCTAGAGAGTTAGACTTGGGATCTGGTTCCACTTCCACGAGAAAGGAATATTTTCAGGTGCAGATGTGATCTGGTTTATGAGCGGAACAAAATGAATAATAGATTGAATACAATAGCATAGAGATATGGAGAACAATAATAGATATCCAGTGAACAATAACTTCTATGGAATAAAGAAAATAGGTTGAAATTGTAAAACTGCAAAACTGAAAACAACTTACTCAAATGGTGGTAGCTATCTCTAAGAACAGATGTGTCTGCTATGCACATTTTTTTGAGAAGAGTGATTACAATGAGGCTCCAGAGGCATTTTTAACATTACTCATGAATACCAAAACCCTAGACATCCCAAAACCTAACCCTAGCAGGTGAAACGACAAAAGTTATGTGGGCCCTAATGTGTAAGTTAGTACCTCAACTTCCCGAGGTCATAACTTTTGAAAACGAACTCTATTTTAGGAATGTGATATCTTGTTGGAATGAGATTTTCTAGAACTACACCTTATGCCATCAAACTCTAACTTTGTTTATAGTTTGATTGTTGCAAGCCAAAAAAACATTGTTTACAACCCCAAAATGACCCTAGAAGTACATAAAGATGTACTGACATGAAAAATTCCAAAATAAGCCAGTTGGAATAGGTGGATGACCACCAAGATCCACCTAGATGTTGTGTAGGGCTTCAAAATAGCCCCAGAATTGCAGAACCCAAAATTACAAAGAAATGTCATCATTACAAAGAAATGTGTTGAACTAAAAATTTCAAGAGGAGCCAGTTGGAATAGGTGGGTGGCCACCAATATCCACCTGGATCAGTCCTCCCCCCTTAGGAATCAATGGTATCCATTTCTTTGAGTTCCCCCATCATGTGAGAAAATTTATGGTGAATTTGGCCTCGGATGAGCCACTTTCCTTGGTGCAGGAGTTTCCCTGCCTTGATAACCCGATAAAGTTGGATCCTCTACTGGTGAATTCCCTTGACCTATGTGGTCAGGGTTGAGATTTGTTGGATTCAACTGTTCCACAATCTCTAAGTTTTCCAATAATTTTGGAAAATATGGCCGGAAGAGGTCCACATTGAACACTGGGTGCAAGCCAAGAAACATGATTTGTGCTCCCTGTCTTATACTTGATGTTGATATGGATCTATTGCAGGTATATGGACCACTTTTGATGGCGATCATTCTGCAACTTACCCTGTGTCTGTATGAACTACAAAAGCTTGTGATCAGTGTGGATGATTGGTTCCTTTCCCAGAATGTAATGTTTTTATTGACGAAATGCTTTCACAGTAGAATACATTTCTTTGTCATATGTGGAGTATTTTTGGATGGTATATGAGAGTGTCTCACTATGGTATGTGACTAGATGACCATGCTGAGTGAGAACTGCACCTACAACATAGTTAGATGCATCAATCTCAATCTTGAACGGTTTTTGTAGTTCAGGTAAGGAGATTACTAGATTTGAGCACAAGCGATGCTTCAAATCATCAAATGCTCATTGTTGTGCCTTCCCCCATGTGGAGTTTTCCTTGTCGCCACCCTTTGTCACTTGGATGAGGGACCATGAAATATGGGAGAATCCCAACATGAACCATCGGTAGAAGTTGGCAAGTCCCAATAATATCTAAAGCTCAATTAATTTTCTCAGGGTTGGCTAGTCACAGATGGCTTGGATCTTAGTTGGATCCACATGTACCCCATGCTCATCAACAATGTAGCCCAAGTATTGGACCCTGTTCATGCCAAAGGAGAATTTTTCCAAGTTGGCATATCTCTTGTGTTGCCACAGAGTGCTCAAAACCTGTTGAATATGCTACATGTGCTCCTCCCAAGTTCTGTTGAAGATGAGGATATCATCCAAATATACCACCATAAAAGAGTTGGTGAAGGGTCTCAATACATTATCCATCAACCTCATGAAATTTGTTGTTTCATTTTTTAAGCCAAAGGGCATGACCAACCATTCAAAGAGACCTTCTTTAGATTTGAAAGTTGTCTTCCATACATCATTTGGTTCGATGGGAACCTGGTGATAGCCAAACTTTAGGTCAATATTTATTAAGAACTTTTCCCCCTTGAGTTGGTCAAGAAGGTCATCAATTCAGGGAATTAGATACCAGTTTTTGACTGTGATTTTTTTTAATGCTTTTTAATCAATGCAGAGCCGTCGGGTATCGTCTTTATGAACCAGTATAATCGAGCTTCTGCAAGGGGAGGAGATGGGTCAAATGTGCCCCTTTTGAAGAAGCTCTTGGATTTGACGCTTGATTTCATCATTTTTCATCAGCGAGCGACGATAGACTGGTCCATTAGGCAGAGGTGCATAGGGGGTTAGATCAATTGGATGCTTGACTTGGAAGTGCATCGGTACCATGGTAGGCGAGGAGAATATGTCTCTATACTCTTCCATGATCCCATCCACTTGCTTCTACTGCAAATAGAGGCTCTGTGTAGAGGTCAAGGATGTGGTGGTGATCTTATTCTTACTGTGAGAATGGATCACAAAGAAGATGAACTTCTCAGTCTATGAAATTACCTTACTGCATTTCTTAGTAGAGATTAAAGAAATAGCGATAGGTGATTCTACCTCTAGTATCCTGTACAATTCTCTACCCAAAATAATATTAAAACTACGATGTATAGACTCATACATATCACGTCTCTTCCAAAAATATGGTTGGCCTAAAATAACTTCACAAACTTCAAGGGGGGAAATATCCCACAATACCTCTTCTTTGAAGGGATTGATGTCATAGGGAAGACGACATAGTTGGATAACACAGAGATCTCTTCCTTTGAAAATCTAGTCAATGGTGTAGGGATATGGGCGTCGTGTCATCGGCAGGTCCAACCACTTAACAACCCTGGTTGATATCAGGTTCTTTTGAATACCTCTATTGACAATGAAATGAAGTGGAGCCCCCTTTACCCACATATGTGAGTGAAAGTGGCATTCCCCTTCCTTTGGTTCTTCTGGTTCTCTTGGATGGAATTTGGTGGTAGTGACAGTGGAACTAGGTTCAACATCGATAATATGATTCCCTCCTTCTGGATTTGATTTGGAGTCAGAATATGCCTCTGACTCGGAAGATTTTAGCTCGGTCACCAGTGACTACTTGGAGAGACATTCTTCGGTGTTGTGCCAATGGATTTTATGGTATTCACACCACTTTCTCGTGTCCTTATTCAATTTCTCATTACCCTTCTTGGTTTGTGTTTTGGAATGGTTGTCCTAAGACTAGCCATCTTTTCTCTATCCCTTATTTTATGGGTTGGGGCCTCCTTTTCCCTACTTTGGCTATGAGGAGTTTGCAACTCCAAACTCTTGCCTCTTTTGCTTAAATTTTTGCTCGATCTTGACAACATATCTATAAGTCACACATAATGATGTGATGTCTAGAAACTATATTTCTTTTTAAATGTATCTATGCAGAAAATCGTTGTATTTGAGAACCAGATGTTGTTCATAGTATTTGATACCCAATTTGGTGCAAAAGGTATGGAAACTATTGGTGAAATATGGAACTATCTGGTCCCTTTCCTGATGTAGTGTGGTCCATCTTGTGTACTGGTCCTCATAGCTTCCAATAGGGTAGTATTATTCTTTAATAGAATCCATGAAGGAATTCCATGTGGAGGCAACTGCAAATATTGCATATTCCTCTGTGGCCCTTTACTCAGAGTAAGTATCCCACCAGTCCTTAACATGGGGGACGACCTTCATGAGTGAAAAAGTAATATTTTCCTTATCGAAAAAATTGTGGACCAAAAAATACCCTTCGAGCAGATTCAACCATTTATCTATAGCATCCACATCTATCAGTCCTTCAAATAATGGAATATCAAAATTTTATTGTACCTTGAAGGGGGTTGCATGGATGCTTTATGAAGATCTGTCTCTTGTGGGCAGTTGTCGAAGGATCTATGCAAAGTTTCCCATCATTTTGTTCATTTGTCATATAAGGGATTCCTTGAGAAACAGTTTAAAAGGATCTCTTACTCCATCATATTTCTTCTAGTCCCCCATGAGTTTTTTTCTGGCTCGGTGCAACCGATATTACAAAGGCTTGACTGGTTCAAGTCCCAACTTCTTGTACCTATATCTTGTCGGGGACATGCACAAAGAAAAACAAATGAAGAGAATATTGCTCTGATACCACTGATCTGGACTTATGAGAAGAATGAAATGAATAATAGATTGAATACAATAACACAAAGATATGGAGAACAACAACATATATCCAATGAACAATAACTTCTATTGAATAGAGAAAATAGGTTGAAACTATAAAACTGCAGAACTGAAATCAACTTGCTTGAATGGTGGTAGCTATATCGAAGAAGAGATGTGGTTGTTATGCACATTCATCTAAGCATAGTGATTACAATGAAGCTCCAGAGGCCTTTTTAACATTACTCATGAATTCCAAAACCCTAGACATCCGAAAACCTAACCCTAGGAAGTGAAACGCCAAAAGTTGTGTGGGCCCCAATGAGTAAGTTGGTACTTCAACTTCTCAGGAATGTAACTTTTGCATATGACCTCCTTTTTAGGCGTGTGATAGATTATTGGACAGGTATTTTCTAGAAATACACATTATGCCATTAAATTCTAACTATGTCTATAGTTTGACTCTAGAAATCCAAAAAAACATTGTTTAGCGCCCCAAAATGGCCTTGGAAGTACAGAAAGATGTATTGACATGAAAACTTCCAAAATAATCTAGTTAGAATAGGTGTATGGCCACCACTATCCACCTGGATGTTTTGTAGGGATTTAGGATAGCTCTGAAAGTGAAGAACCCACAATTACAAATAAATTTCATCATTACAGAGAAACGTGTTGAACTAAAACTGTCAAGAGGAGCCAAGTGGAATAGGTGGGTGGCCACCAATATCCACTTGGATCAAGATGGGTCCAAAAGATCAAGAGGTACAAGGCTAGATAGGTTTCCAAAGGACTTCATCAGATCCATAAATATTTCTACATCTTCATGAAGACTTTCAATGAGAAAAAATTTATAACTTTGCGGGATCGTCTTGGAGTGAAGAACACAGTTTCCTAGCAGCGACCTTTTCTTCTTTTGATGCATTTTCTTTTGAGGGGGGGTTTTGTTCCCACATGGTTTTATCTCTTTCCTCATTTTTATTCAGTTTTCATTAGTTTCATTGTACATGAGTACCTAATATGGTCTAGTAGTCGGGACTCATTTTTTAGTCCATGGTGATGTTCAGGGGGGTGTTGGAGAAATTTCTATTTTCGACACACTAGTTCAATGGGAGTTAATTGACTAGTTCTATTTTAGACTTTTTATTTAGACCATCACTATTATGCATGCATGGATTCCTAAATAAATATAATTTCTTGATTTATTTTATTAATTATGGAATTTTCTTGCCTATATATGAGTGTATTCCACTAATTCATTGTATCAATCATTCATTCATTAATAATCTCATTGGAGTAGTGTGAATATATTTTATCATTCTTCCATATTGAATCTATCTTCCTTTCTTGATAATATTTGTTTGTACTTGCTTTAGCTATATATCCTATTCAGGTTTCGATGAAATATTGAAAATATGAAGCTTACTCACAACATTTAATGGAGGCCCAAAATAAATTAGGAATTTGGGCAATTTGGGAAATTTTTGAAATTCAACAAAATTGGAGAAATTGGGAATTTTTTTTTTCTGTACCATGTTGTCATCCTGATGTGGAGGGTACGTGTAAGATGACATGGAAGTGTTGTGAAATGTAATACCAAGTTGGTAGTGTCATGGTGGTAGGTACATTGTAGTAGTGGAAAGTGTGAGGTGGCATGAGAACTGGCACCACGAAGGCAGTGATATACTACCCGGTGTACCCTCGAGCGTAGGACACATGTCAACCCTGTGTTTATTTCGAGGGGGGTGGGGGGGTGTGGGTCGAGTGGGTTTAGAACAACCCAAGGAAGGGGGTCTGAAAAGAAAATATGTGTGACATGTCTCCTCATCCCTAACTGTGGTTAGGTTTTTTGGCCCCTCCCCATTGTGTTAAAGTTTGGTGGGGTAAGGGGGCTCGAAATACAATATGGGCCATCGATTATCACCGAAACCTTTTGAATCTCTATTGTTAGATTAAATCAGCATGAAAATTTACATTTTCATGGAGAATGGGTGTAAATGGGGCCCTCCCATCCCCACAACCCAATAAAAGGATACCACGTGGACAATTATGGACTGTGGGGGCCTGAAAAATAAAGTGTGCATGCCAAGGATTAAAGAAAAGGAATAAGGAGGTAAGAGGTTGACAGGGTAGGGCCAGAGTGGTAAAGAAATAACATAGAATCCTTATATAGGTTTTAGGTAGAATTTGGTGTCACATTAGCATCCCCATCAACATAAGGTGTCTAAAATTAACAGAAATTAATAAAAATGTCTGGAAAGTTTCGGTGTTTTCTAGGCCATCTTTTCACAAGGCATTTTTTAGGCCCTA
Organism: Picea engelmannii; assembly: GCA_009831015.1. Taxonomy (NCBI): domain Eukaryota; kingdom Viridiplantae; phylum Streptophyta; class Pinopsida; order Pinales; family Pinaceae; genus Picea; species Picea engelmannii. Next base: position 791,755 of record ML779858.1, read on the forward strand.
AACAATGTTTTTATATAATAAAAAACCACGAGAACAAAGTGTACCAAGGTACACTTTTCTTTTCAACTCAAATGAAATAGCTAAGAAAGATATTTATGACGGTGTAAACCATTCATCAAATGGATCTTTTATGAGGAAGTTATATGCCAAACAATGAAGAGTAAATTTTAAGACCTAGTTAACTTCTAAATCCCATAAATTTCTGCTCGAGAATCGGATTTAGGCACATGAATAGTCTATGGAAATATATTGAGCCATATAACACATTCATGGTGATAAATTATAAATCTGAGCACATACAATGCATAGGAGGAGGTAGAAGGTACTTGTAGCATTCAAGGCCAAAAATATTAATTGGCCTGAAACTTCAACAGGCTATATCTAACAGTTTGGAGCTCAGATAAGGATGAAACTTTAAAATATTGTTCAAAATATGTTTATAAAGGAACCTATTTGGGATCTTGAAAAAAATCCAAAAGAGAAGGTGTTACAAGGAAAATCTCTCTATGGCTAGGGTAAACCACAACAGATGGAAATGACTGCAGAAATCAACTCTCTTCTCAAGTATTATATGAAAACAAATATGTTATCAAGACAAGATAAAAGGCCTACCTCATCCATACGTTCGATGAAGTCCACCATTTAGCACTTGACCCAAAACAATATACCTGCAACTAGTCCTCAACAACCAAGCAAAGCAAGCATATGGTGATAATAAATGATGTTAGCACATTCAATAACATAATCCATTAATGAACATGACAAATATGACTATGGAATAATAATTCAAATAATTGCAAGATATCAATTGGACGGGAAAAGAGTATTTCTATTAATATATGATCAGTAGAAGTGAAAATCTTACAGACTTCCGTGTCGGAATGGTTCGGAACCGAGAAACTAAGTTTCTTCTAGCTGGGCCTCCACCACTTCAATCCTCCACCAAAGGCAAGCTCATAATAGAGAAGAAATGAGGTTCTCAATCAATAAGGGAAGAGCTTGGGGGTTGAACACTGTGTTTAGTCTTAAAGGAAAAAGGGATGCAGACTCAATATGAAGTAAATAATTTCTCCAGAGTAACTTTTCTCTCAAAGTTGAATTACTTCTCCTCTTTCCATTGCTCGGAATTGGCCCATTTATAGCCTTCAAAATGGAACTGAAGGGTCTAGTCAGAATGTTTCCAGTATATGGAAGGCCAAGGATCATAGATCTCCTATTGTGACATGGAAAGATGATATTAATTTTCATTTTCTGGCACAAATCCCGATGTATGTGGGTTGTAGTGGAGAAGCCTGTGTATACGCATGTTGTATAGTAGGCAATATGCATACATGTGGAAAAATTTGTATTTTTAGCTCTCAATTTCACAAACAGGGATGATAAGTATTCATAGGGAAATAAAAAAAGGCCTTTTATGCAAGATTTCTTAGGGTGAGGTAAATATTGCTATAATATATGGCCCCTCATGTGTGAGGTCATAGGAGTATCTATGATGGACAAAATCCATTATAAAAAACCCAGAAGTGGAGTGACGGGGAACCAGCTGGACGGACTAGTTGCTCATTACATTATGTACTGAATTTGCATACATTGCTTCCAATAGAATTACACTGCAGATCCATGTGAAAATACACCAAACAAGTGTCTGTGGCCATGGATAGGAAAAAACAAATGTGGTTACATGACAATAGTTGTCATAGTCACGAACAAGGCCTAGTAGAACCAGTCTCAAAACCAATCTGAAGATATATGTATACAATTGAGTGAAATATGATATCCCATGATCACTGAAGTCATATAGGTACTAGTCCAATGAAAAGGAAGCAACAACTCAGGAAAGTTGCAGCCACATACTGGTTTCTTCATATCTTCTACACAATCCGCCAAGGGTGCAATTCTACATCATGTGAATAAAGGAGTTGATATCAAACACAATGAGACATCATTTGATTACCGGTCATTGATGTATATCGTTAAAAAATGTGAGACAACCTACCAATAATGAAAGTAGGTATCAAGGCATCGAGTACATTCTTACAAGTGTGAATAAATGGGTCGATGTCGAACACTGAAGAATCTAGCGATTAGGATACATTGATGTATTCCCAGCTGTCGATGGCAAGAGAACCTGCCACTAATGACTGCAAGCCTCAAGGTACTCATAAGAATATAGCTCTCATTTCCAGAATAAATGAGTTGAAGTCGATGGAAGGAGACCCGTTGAAAGGAGATCATTAAGGCATCTCTCATCAGTCAACACGAGGTACAAAGAAGGAGCTTCATGATTTGGTGGAAATCGAACAAAGAACATGTTCATGAACCAACAACCCTGTGCGTCATTCGTGTGTTCCAAGTGCAAGCGGTACACGAAAAAGACCCTTTGAATAGAAGCCAGTGATGAAAAATGTCGACAAAGCCGTGGAAACCACCAATAAGACTAATGGAATCTAAGACACTGCATGAATCCCAATGTGTGAATAGATGTCTTGCTGTCAAACAAAAGGGAAACCACCCAGTCAAAAACCAATGATGAAGTGTCAACTGTTGGGTTCAAGGTTACCTACCAATGATGAAAGTAGGACCAGGGTGCATGATAGGACACTTGTATCATGTGATTATGAGACACACTGAGGGTATGACCGACATGAAAATTCAAGAGTTTTGAGAAGTGGCCAACACAAGTTGATAGACTTCCTTTGAAAAAGAGCATGAGACATATGGAGGACTCAGGAAACATAGACCCAATGATGAAACCATGAGATGTAGGAGGAATCAATGAAACTCTTTGTAGGGACTGGAAGAGTAACCAGTCGATAGAGAAGACTCTATAACGAGCTTATCTTCCTAAGGCCATGCTAATCTGAAAATTGTGATGATGAATGGACTCAAATAACTTTGTGCTATGTTCGAAGGCAACACGACTGCTGCCAATACAAGATAATACTCCCTTCCCACCCATCTTTTTTTGTTTTTTCATAACAAATGAATGTTATGATACAGAGGAGGAAACGAGTGTCGCAAGTAAGAAAAATGAGATGCAACAGTGGAACATACCTATTCTCAATGCAAGGAGATGCATGTCGAAGATCGACACTTGGGGGAATGTTCCCTCCTAGGTATAGGGTGTCAAATTATGAAGGATATAAACAAGGATCTATTTGGTTAAGGATGAAAAAAATACTGAGGAAAACAGTTTATAACGCAAAGCGAGAATCGACTATAGGCTCAATACTGCAAGCAAGGGCATGAGATGAAATCACAATTTAATGCCAAAAAATGTCATTTTTTATGACTTTTAGTCTATTTGGTGTGAAAAGGGGATAAAATTGTGCCAAATAGACGTCCTTTCAAATCCAATTTTCGAGTGTGAAAGAGACAAGTTCACTTGACAATATTTTTTCTTTTTGAAAACGAGTCAGAAAAGAGCTTAACTAAGACTCGTGACCTTTCAAATCCAATTTAACGAGTGTGAAAGGGACAAATAACTCGACAATATTTTCTCTTTTTGAATATGAGTTAGAAAATAGCTTAAATTAAACTCAGTTAGGAATCCTTGGGGCATACGACAACATGTTTATGAGTGATAAATGAGGCTTAGCATAAAGTCAGGTACTAGCTATGAGGGACTCCTGGTCCTATGGAAAAAATCTCTGCATGGGCACCAGATGTAGTAGGGGATCTAACTAGGGAACCCATGTTCGGTAAGTTTCTACCACTTGATAACGAAACTACTTATAGCAGATGGAAGGTTTTGTGTCACAACAAATGGGTTCATACCTAAGGCATAGAAAGTGACAACTATAGAATGATGAAAAAATGCACGATGGAATGGATACCTATCCTATATGTTGGGTAGTGAAAATACCTGCTCATGGTGAAGAACGACCAACATAATGTTGAAATCCACAAGAATCCCTGGTGAAAACTACAAAAAACCAACTCAATACACCTTTGTATTAGTCCATTAGGCGAAAAATGGCTCAAAACTATAGAAAGTGGGTAAAAATTGTTTATAAATAGTAATAAAACCAAAAATTATTATACCATTTTGACATTTTACTCAACTAGTGCAAATTGGACCAAAATACCTCCAAGATTAAAATGGCGATTGTGGGAACGTCAAGAAACAAAATTAGAAACCGTCTAGACCAGGTAAATCTTCTTCCCTTTCTCTTCATTTCTAGTGGATTAAAATTTTAAATTAGTTTCCAAATTTTGAGTAATTTAGGGCGTAATTTATGAAATTCGGTGTACGCGAGATGTCTCTTATCGGGTCATGTATACGATGGGTTATAGATCCTGTGTAAACTATAGGGCGCGTATACCCATCCCTATATGCGACTGCAAGTGAAGAAGATCATGTACATGCATGCAAACAATGAATTCTAAGGTTGCTAACTTAAATTTTGATTTGTCCTTGGCAAGATGGTTCTTGAATGGAGAGAAAGAGAACACAAAGAGGTCGATGTTGTTATGGACCAAGATCTAGGGGTCCAAATGGCCTTGAAAATATGTGTCTTATATAAATTTTGAGCACTTAAAGGAATGAGGACCCAGGTGAGGTTTCCTGAGATGCTAGTGGGTTATTGGGACCCCGAGAGTGAAAGATTCAATATTGATGGGTAACCATTGAGAATTGAAGTATAGGATATCTACTTTTTTACTGGACTATCACGCCGAGGTGAGGTTCTAAAACTCAAGTCATGGGGAGAAGGGAGAGGAATGAAAATAGAGGAGTACATCGACGCCCACTGTGTAGCAGGGAATCCTAAGGTCGGGAGTCAACTCCCCATCCGAGTGATAAATAAAATCTCAAGATTATTGTCCTTGTATTGACCAGGATCACAGGTTTGGCCTCGTTGCACTAGTTATCAAGGCCTCTCATGTTCTATTCAGTACAATGTATGAGACCCACAGTTTATGTGTTATGAACATAATTATGCATATACCATAGATATTCATAACATAATAATTAATAAATAATAATTATTAATAATGAAAGGTCATGTCTCAGAGGACATGACTATTGTTAAAGGGCACCCCTGTGTGGGTATATAAGTAGGCCCTAATTCTCAATTGTAATCATCTTATCTTATATCTTATTATTCATTCTTATTACATATAATTGTCCATATGGATTTGATTACTATATTCCAGATATTTTGGATTATTTGTGCGTGATGAACTTTGTTCGTTTCATTTGGTATCAGATGTTAAGGTCCTAACCTGCACATAGGTAGATCAATGTATTCAGATGTATTAAAGGTCAATATTAATAAGACCTTTCAATAAAATAGAATAAGGTGGATGTAAGAAAACCTAATAGAAGCTTCCGCTTCTAGAAGGATCTTCCTCTAGATGCTTCTTTTTAGTATAAATAGGAGTCGAGGGTATGAGAACCCTAGCTTGGATATTATTGGAACAGAGCGCTGCTCGATTGGAGGTTGCCCCCTCGAAGAGGCTTGTGAACATTGCTATCTGATTCAAAGTGTTATTTCTGTTGCTATTTTGTATATCATTTCTGTGTATTGTGAAGATTATGCTGGATATTTTACTGTTATTTTGTCATTTCTAGCATTTCGTTTTTGTTCTGCATATTTTATATATCTAGTATCTTGCAAGTGGTATCAGAGCACTTTCCTTGGCAGAAATTGTGGGTATTTTTTTTTTCAGGGTAGAGACGTATTCCGACGTCTTTAATCCACAGAGATCTGTCGTTACGCGCATAAACCCGCAGTTGAGGGATTCATACACGCAGGAAATACAAGTGGTTCTTAAGCGCACGTTTGTTGGCCACCCTTATAACCCCTGTTGGTACCCCTTCGAGTGGTAGCGCATCAGACAACACCTGTGTACGGACTGACCTAGATTTCCTGAAGCCCTCTGTAGATAAACCTATCGGCTGCCGGACTGCTATAGTGTCACCGAGAATAGCACTCGGG
>ML779859.1:95904-111935 GCA_009831015.1 Picea engelmannii
ACACATACCATGATACCTGGACCAATTACCTCATGGAGCAAGAACCTCTTCTAATACAAGACCAAGTCGATGGTGATGGATGCTGCTGCTGCTAACAAGACAAAGCTGATGGAATAAGAAAAGGATGGGCCCTCCGGCCATGCTCAGGTCAATCCTGCTCTCGGTACTCCATGTCTAGGACATGTGGGCCTCGAGACATGATCTCCTAGTTATCCCTAAAAATCGGGGATAACAAGTAGCAACAACATAAATTTATTGTGGCACACAAAAGCTTGGGAGAGATTTGATGTTACCATAATGTCCACATGAGGATTTTTAAATTATAATGAGTCAAGAATTTGGCATTAACATATTTTGAAGTTCATCTAGCAATGTTCATGTATAAACATACTAATTTGTAGTCCTAATTTACTTCACATCTTGTAGCCTCACTTTATAGCCATGTTACAAGGATGATAGAAAGAAACCACACGTATACTTGTTGAGATATTTTGTTATTTATGATTTATTTGTGTTTATTTTCCCAGAGGTCTATCACACAATGCTGGATCAGTGCACACATGCCAATGGCATAACTGAGTAGATGACCTGAACGCACAAGCAACATGTTTATTTACATGTGTTGATTGGATATTAATTATTTTATTTGCTGATTAAATTTTCTTTTGTCTAGGATAGTGTAGTAGGTGATCAATAGCCAAGTCTATTAAATACACAAAAAACCTTTTCAAATTTGTATGAAACATTAGTCCACATATTTTGTTTTATTGTTGGCCAATGAGTATAGGATTTTATTGCATATCATAAGATTTTTTCGATCTTCTTTTTATTTGAATGGACATAATTGTTGTTGAATTTTGCTTTCACTATTCACTTGGACATTAGAATGCCCAAATCTAATGCAAGTACTACCATTTATGAAATATAAAGACCTCAAATAAAAAGAGTTTAATGCTCATGAAGTATCCATCCAAATGCAATTCTTGGTGAATATTTCAGGGTAAGAAGCACAAAATAATTGGAGAAAGAAGAGCTAAAAAATATTTTGAAGTTCAAGGTCAAACTACTCAATAAAAGTGTTGAGCACACACTTATATTGAGAGGGGGGAGGGCGAGGGGGGTGAATCAATATAAGATAATTTTTTCTTATTCAAACATTCATCAACCATAAGAGAACAATCACATATGAGATCTTATAGCTGCATAACATAGAACACAAGATTTAAATGGAAACCCTTTCGAGAAAAAAAACACAAAAAATCTCTTTATAATTCTTTGTAGGCACCAACCTACTGGAGACACCAATCTCGACTGGTACAAATCCTGGTAGGAACCAACCTACTTTTATAGATCTTTGTAGACACCAATCCCCACCACTAAACACCAACTTAGCAATGGACACCAATCTCTTACAGATCTTTGTATACACCAATCTATTGGAGACACCAATCCCCACTACTAAGCACCAACTTAGCAAGAGACACCAATCTCTTACAGATTATCTTAGACACTAATCTACTGGAGATACCAATCCCCACTGCTAAGCACCAACTTAGCAAGAGACACCAATCTCTTTTTGTGAGCCGTACCAACCTTCACCGAGTTTGCTTGCTATTTTTTCCTTCACCAGGTCTTCTCACTACTTATGCCTTCACCAGGTCTACTCATTTTTTTTTTCCTTCACCGAGTTTTCTCACTACTTTTTCTTTTACCAAGTTTGACCAAAATTTGAATTTCCAAATGACAACTTTCCCAAAGCTTTTTGTTTTGGGCCTCTTCCCAAGAACAAACTTGTACAACACGCCACGTATCCAATTTTGCAAATCTGATTCTGAAATTTTTACCTAAGGTACTTTTGTATGTCTCCTCTATTCTCTGAATGTTTCATAGTCTAAAGAGTCCCCCCCAAAAAGTTATAGTGAAAATGCCAAACTGACCTGTTTGAAACCGATTCCAAGAGAATTAAGGAACCCTAACTTCCATAGAGCATATCTTAGAAAGTATAGTGAACCAACATTTGAAATTTTTACATGAGGTACTTTTGTATATTTCCTCTATTCTCTTAAATTTTCATAGTCTGAAGAGTCCTAGAAAATAAGTTATAGTGAAAATTCCAAACTGACATGTTTGAAATTGATTTCGAGAGCATTCAAGAACCCTAACTTCCACAGAGAATATTTCCAAAAGTATAGCGAAATGACATCTGAAATTTTTACCCAAGGTACTTTTGTATGTATCCTTTGTTCTATAAAAATTTCACAGTCCGAAGAGTCCCAAAAAAGAAGTTATAGTGAAAATATCAAACTGACCATTCTGGAATCCTCACTTCTACATAGCATATCTCGGGAATTATTGCGAATCAAGATATGCAATTTTTACATGAGGTACTTATGTATGTCTTCTCCATTTTGTAAAAACAGTGTTGATGATTGCAGCGTCGTGTGACATTCTCCACGTCGTTATCCTCTGGACCGAGTTGTGTCGATCTGTGAGAGGGCCCATGTGATGGGTGTGTCATTCTCCTCTGGACTGATTTGAGACGATGTGTGCCCATGTGTTGGGTGTGCCCATGTGTTGGGTGTGCCCATGTGATGGGTGTACGTCAGACTCTGGATTGAGTTGTGATGACGCGAGGTCTCTTTCTTTGTACTCCTCTGGACTGAGTTGAGTCAACTTGAGATGTTCTCCTACCTTGTACTCCTGTGGAATCCGTTGAGTCGGCTTGAGATGGTACTCCAGATGATTCTCCTGTGGACTCAATTGAGATAGAGATCTCTTGAGTATGATGTCCCTATGGCTGAGCACAGGGGGACGTGTCCCTAGTGGCTGAGCACTAGAGGACGTGTGAGATCCTTGCTATATTGTTTGAGAGTAAGATTTGCTTGTAACCCTAATTTGTGATGTAAAGGGTACAAGTCGACCCCACCATGTGAAAGATAATTAATATTGTGTAATTATTAATTATATTATTAAGTTGTACAGGTCAGCCCTATTGTGCCAATAGACACATCATTTGATGTGATAATTTTTGTATAAATAAAGGTGAATCCCCATTGAGGATTACACACTCACTTGTCATCTCATGATTTCAGAAGTTGTGGTATGAAATTATGAGGACTGCAATTCACACTTCTCTAGGAGTTAGTTTTCTTAGTCATAGCAACACCCTATTGTGTGCTAGGTTTGGTGGTGGAATGGTGGATCTTCTCTTGGCAGTATAGTAAAGGATTGTTGGGTTTTTCCATTGGTTGAGAAGGGTTTTCCCAAGATACTTCTTGTGCTCTTGTGCATGGTTATTCTTCTTGTGATCTTGGTTTACTGCAGCTTGTATTGTTGCTGCAAATGGTTATGGTTCAGTTAATGCTAAACATAAATTTAAATAAACCACATGCATCAGATTAACCATTAAAATTCAACATGGAATCAAAGCAGTTCTTGAAGAAGATCATTTGCATAGTAAAAAACAAAGGCAGTGGTGGAGAGTAAAAAGATGTTGGATCCCTTGTCGTTGGAATAAAGAGAGGGCCAGACCTTTACCTTAATTCTGTGGTGAGGTTAAAGGCTGGCTGCAGGCATATTAGCCTGGGCCTAGAATTGTTTCAGGTGATTACCTACATGGAGAAGCCCCTCTAGGGCTTCCACAGCTAGAAGGATCCTTTAAACACAGACTTAAATAAAAAATTGCAGACCTGTAGCAGCTTCTGTGGTGTTCCTTTCTAAGGCAACGAAAATCCGAGGCATATAAGGGTTGTTGTATGGAGGCCGAGTTATTGTAGCTCTATGGGATGCTAGCGGATGAGTGGAGATCTTGGAAATTACAGAAAAATGTGGTGATTGTAGTCTACTCATGGAGAGAGGCCGCTAGGCCTCATGTTGTTGTTCTATTCTTGTTTTTGGGAAGGCCGAGTAAGCATGTGGTTGGAGTTTTATGTTGTATACAACTTGAAGAGGGGCCAAGTATGGGACCCTAGTTGAGTCGTCCAAAGGAGAGAACCTTGATGCTAACCCTTGGAGACCTTTCTGTGCTACAGTTGGAGAGGAGAGGCCGAATCTTAGTCCAAGAGCAAGGGCATGTCTTGGGGATTATTTCTATATATTTTAGTGCAAAAAGAAGAAGTTGGAAGGGTCGATATCATACCCGATCTAGTTTAGGTGTAGCAACTATTAGAAAAGAAGGAGAGGATGGGGTTGCAACCCCTGTAGTGGTTTTTTGGAAAGGCTGCAAGCTGTGGATAGGCTGCAAGGCCTGTGTAGTGACTGTTTGGAGAGGCCGCATGCCTAGAGATTTATCCTGCAACCATAAAAACTCAGATGACAACTTGGAGGGACATGACAAGTTCAAGACAACAGGTTGTAGGTGAAACAAGGGTTGGTTAAGTCCTTACTCAACTACAGATTTCAAACTTGTGGATGTAGAGAGTGGGCCAGAGCCCTAGTTTCTTGATAACAAGTGTAAGGGAGTTCTGAGCCCTTGTTGCAGACCACGAGAAGAAAGAGAACATATCGTATGGAAGAAGAAGGGGGGTAGAGGCCCTAGTTAATGCAAATAAAGGGCTAGAAGAACTAAGCCACAATCAAGGGTATATGCAAAGAAACCAAGGAGGGTTTCAGTAACATCTTTTGCATCTAAGGAAACAATGAAGATTTAGCGACAAAATTTGATGAAGATTAAGAATGGATGTGCCATCCATTTTTCAAATCATCAAACATGAATTACTATCCAGAATGATGAAAGATTGAAGATAGTTGATGTGAGAGGTATGTTGCAAATTGTATTGATTTCAAGATTGATCCTTTGGAGACTAGACTTGCAGCTAGTGATGTGAAAGGGTTTAAGCCCTTGTCACTATGAGACTAGGCTTGCAGCTAGTGATGTGCAAGGGAAGCAACATTAGCCACCTCAAAAGAAGTCAAAGGAATGCAAGCAAGAACAATGAGGAGTTCTTCTCTATCTCAACTTTCTCAGGAGGACCGAAAGAAAGATTGAGCGTGATTGAGGTAAGTTTTGTACTACTTTCCTTAATTGATTTCATCATTACTCTGTAGTATATTGATCTTGATAATGAAGGGTATTATCCCTGGTGTGGGAGTCCTCATGACTTGGACCATTATCCCTGGTGCGGGAGTCCAAATTTTTTGTTTAGCTGGCCATTTTGGTTGTTATCCCTTCGGGAGGCCATCTTGGTTATTATCCTAGTACATCAGACCATGTTGGTTGTTATCCCTATGGGAGGCCAGATTTCTTATTTCATTATTGAAGGGCTATTATCCTTGGTACGAGAGCCCATTTGTGTTGGTTGGTTATTATCCTAGTACATGAGGCCATTTTGATTGTTATCCCTACAAGAGGTCATCTTGGTTATTATCCTACTACGAGAGACCAACATAATACTATAGAGACAATAGAGGACCTGAGAAGACATGGGATGTCTCCAGGTTAGAAACACAAGAAAAGGAAGATGTTCATCCTTCCGACTTCAGAGGGAGTCAAACTATTTGAGAAGAAGGAAGAGACAATACCTTCTCCCCTTCAAAAGTTCAGAGGGAGACAATTATTGATCCAATTGATTGAGTTGATCCTGCAACTCCATCTGATGATTCTGAGAGACATTGGTAGTAGGTCGGGAGAATCCTACATGGGCTCAATAGACTCTTCTAGAGATAGAGGGACATGCATCTCCTCGTGATACATTTCGAGAGAGAAAGAGACCACATATATTTTCGATCTATGTTTCAACTATGAGCCACATCATTGATACTGAACCTTCTTGTCATGGAGAAGCAACAAGACAACAGTTTTGGAAATATGCCATGACAGAAGAGTATCAGTCCATCATGAATAATGATGTGTGGGATATTGTTCCAAGACCAGAAGGGAAGTCTGTAGTGACTTCAAAGTGGATCTATAAGATCAAACATGTAGCTGATGGAAGTGTCGAGAAATACAAAGAAAGATTTGTGGCCAACGGATTCTCTCAGGTGGAGGGAATAGATTACGAGGATACATTTTTCTCCTGTAGCCCGATACACTTCCATCCATACGATTATTTCCTTAGCTACATCCATGAGTTGGAGACTACATCAGATGGTTGTAAAGACAACCTTTCTCAATGGTGCGATTGAGGAAGAAGTTTACATTGAGCAACCAGATGAATTCGAAGATGAAGGACATGGGTATGATGCATTACTTCTTGGGAATAGAAGTATGGCAAAGGACTGATGAGATTTTCCTGAGTCAAGGAAAATATACAGTGGAGATATTCAGGATGATGGACTGCAAATCCATGCCTACACCGATGGTGATGAACTTGAAGAAGATGAATGAGGCTTCTTCCGACTCAGGCGAGATTGATCCACATCTTTTCCAACAACTGATTGGATCATTGATGTATCTGGTTAACACCATACCTGATATATGCTATGCAGTGAACGTACTCAGTTAGTTTATGAGTCAGTTGAGACAGAATCACTGGATAGCAATGAAGCATGTATTGAGATATCTACGAGGCACAGTTGGATATGGCTTGAGATATTCCTTCGGTGTAGACATGAGATTGCAGGGATATGCCGATGCATATTGGGTAGGGAGCGCAGTGGACCGAAAGAGCACATATGGTTGTTGTCTTACTTTGGGATCTGCCTCGGTTTCCTGGTGCAACAGGAAACAAGAGCTCTATGGCTTTGAGTACCACAAAAGCAAAGTACATAGCGTTATGTGTGACAGTCCGCGGAGCAGTGTGGATTCGCAAGCTCCTTGCAAACTTATTTGGACATGAGATGGATTCCACCGTTATCCATTGCGATAACCAGAGCTGTGTGAAGCTCTCCGAGAATCCCGTGTTTAAACGATAAATCGAAACACATTGAGATATGGTGCAGAGGAAATCAATACATGTGCAATACCTTTCTACACATGAGCAAGTTGCAAATGTCTTCACCAAACCGCTTTCCAGGACAAAGTTCGAGTACTTCCGTGAGAGACTTGGCATGGTGGAGAATGCCTCCCTAGCTGAGAGGGAGTGTTGATGATTGCAATGTCTTGTGAAATTCTCCATGTCGTTCTCCTCTGGATTGAGTTGAGTTGATCTGTGGGAGGGCCCATGTGATGGGTGTGTCGTTCTCCTATGGACTGAGTTGAGATGATGTGTGCCCATGTGATGGGTGTACGTTAGACTCTGGACTGAGCTGTGATGACGTGAGGTCTCTTGCTTTGTACTCCTCTGGACTGAGTTGAGTCAACTTGAGATGGCCTCCTGCCTTGTACTCCCGTGGACTCAGTTGAGTCGGCTTGAGATGGTACTCTAGATGATTCTCATGTGGACTCAGTTGAGATATAGATCTGTTGAGTATGACGTCCCTGTGGCTGAGCACAAGTGGACGTGTCCCTAGTGGCTGAGCACTAGAGGACGTGTGAGATCCTTGCTATATTTTCCGAGAGTAAGATTTGTTGAAACCCTAATTTGTGATGTAAAGTGTACAAGTCAGCCCCACTATGTGAAAGATAATTAATATTGTGTAATTATTAATTATATTATTAAGTTGTACATGTCGGCCCTATTGTTCCAATAGACACATCATTTGCTTTGATAAGTTTTGTATAAATAAAGGTGAATCCCCATTGAGGATTACACACTCACTTGTCATCTCATGATTTCATAAGTTGTGGTCTTAAATTATGAGGACTACAATTCACACTTCTCTAGGAGTTAGTTTTCTCAGTCATAACAACACCCTATTCTGTGCTAGGTTTGGTGGTGGAATGGTGGATCTTCTCTTGGCAGTATAGCAAAGGATTGTTGGGTTTTCCCCTTGGTTGAGAAGGGTTTTCCCAGGATACTTTTTGTGTTCTGGTGCATGGTTATTCTTCTTTTGATTTTGGTTTACTGCAGCTTCTATTGTTGCTGCAAATGGTTATGGTTTAGTTAATGCTAAACAAAAATTTAAATAAACCACATGCATCAACTTTACCATTAAAATTCAACACAATTCAGTCTGAAGAGTCCCTGCAAAGAAGTTATAGTGAAAATGCTAGACTAACATGTTTGAAACTAATTCCAGGAGCATTAAGGAACCCTAACTTCCACGGGGCATATCTATGAAAATGTAGCAAACTAGCATCTAAAGTTTCTACCACATGTACACCAAGATATTTCCTTTCTCTTCAAAATTTCAATGTTTAAAACATCCTAGAAAATAAGTTATAGCAAAAGTACTAAGCTGACCTATTTGACACTGATTTCAGGAGCATTATGGAACCTTAACTTCCACAAGGCATATCTCTGAAAGTATAGCGAACCAACATCTAAAAATTTTACCAGATGTACACTAAGATCTCTCCTCTATTTCTTCAAATTTTCAAGGTTTGAAACATGTTGGAAAAAAAAAAGTTATAGTGAAAATGTCAAGATGAATTGAAACTGATTTCGCAACACGTCCCTTTTAGAATGATATTCAATCTTTGCTATTCCACTTATTCAAATGTTACTACATCTTGCACTCACACACTTTCTCTCAATACTATCTCTTTTTATACTTTTTCATAACCCTTAATTAAGGGACATGTCCATTAATTAAATAGTTAATTCTCATTTTATTTTTCCAAATACCATGGGAAAATACCATGGAAAAATACCCAAACCCATGGATTTGAAACCCCTATTTCACTTTTTATTTTTTCACATGCACCCATTTTTTATTATACTTGTAAACCTATATATAAATCAATCTTGGAAATGATGTGTGTATTGTAATGTCCTAAATCCTTTGATATCAATGACAATAATTCCAACAAAAGGGTATTAGGTTATGTTTTAATTCAAATTGTCTTTGTCTGCACTTATAGATTTGGGGTTTCATAAATATAAATAGTGCAAATGGTTTTGTATTAATGAATTGTGTACAGACCCAACAAATGATAGTATTTACTGTGAAAATTGATGGGAATGCGAATGAAAGTGACATGCCTAAATATATGTAACATCCAATTTTCACTGATCACATTTTCATATCACCGATTTATTTTTTGACACTTGCATGCAAGTGATTTGGTTAAACATGGTACTATATGATTCGTTGATTTTGTTTATGAGTTAAAAATTATGTCACCATTGAGTATTGGAATTTATGATATGTTATTAATAATGATGTATAACACTGACAAGTATTGATGAGGTTTTCTGAGTGTGCAAGAAACATGACATGATGAGGTTGTTGATGGCATCGACATAATTCCTTAGACTATGGAATTAGTCACGGAGTGGACTATTGACTATGTTTATGAGTACTTGATTTTATTATGCATTTATTATGATGATGATTTCAGCTATGGATTCCATGTGTAAGATTTATTAATATTATTATGTCAGTGGATACAGACATGACGACGCTTTCTAATATGACTCACATATGGAGTAAAGGGGTCATACACAAATATCAGATAGATTAGACAAAGGTGTGGAAGCGTCCCTGTCACAGCCTAATAACACTCCCACCATGACCTGAGCTGAAGGTTAATGACTACCTTGCTCCTGAGTTGAAGGTTAACGACTACCTTGTTCCTGAGAGGTTCACGATGCCATGAGGTAAGACTGAGAAAGTCGCTCACCAAGATTTCTGATGGGCGGGCAATAAGGAGGATTGCTTATTCCTCAGTAATTCCTTAGTCTCACACAAGGCTGAAAAATGGAGTAATGACTCCAAGCGTCCGACAACTTCCAAACTAAGTTAAAAACGAGCAACAAAGAGAATGGCGAGTGACACCCATGGAGCACGTTGATGCGTCTTGAAGGGCACGCCGCATGATAATCTAAAATGAAACTTGAAATGTTTAGAGAAATTAATAAAAAAATAGAATACCTTAGAGGATACAACAAATACTTAGGATTGATTAGAAAAGAGAATGTAAATTTCATATTAAATTTTGAACCATAATATAATAAAATCTAAGTCTAAATGTTTATGCCTAAATAAATTTATAATAATTGGGTATAAGGGAAATTAGACTAGATAAAAACTGTTAAAGAGATAATAAATTTTTTAAGACGTGCACAATGTGTGCATGAAAATAATAAAAGAAATTTTTAATTAAAATAAATTATTTCATGAGGAAATGTGGTGTCAACTTAGAGTTAGAGTCCTAAGTAAAGTTAGACTCTAAAATTCTAACTAAGAGAAGAGTCCTAATCAAAATCCAACAATAAATTAGTTAGGAGACAAAATTAAAGGCGAAATTAGGGAGTTAAGGGACAACTAGGAGAAAATATAGGAACTAATTGTGGAGGTGAGAAAAAATATTCAAAATTGTTAAATAAAAAATGAATAAAACATGTGCAACTTGAGGGAAGAGTGACATGTGTTTGGGGTGAATAATCTCTAAATTAATTATTACAAATTATCTAAATATGCATGAAATGACAAGTGTCAAGATTGAAATTTTTATAAAAAAAAAGGAAGAAGAAGGAGCAAGACACCCTATTGCTGGATGACTGAAATGTTTTCAATTTTTCTTGTGACTAGTTTTCTTGTGTGAGTTGGGATGCAAGTTTGTGTAGGTGGTGGAAGTCTCTTCTTGTGAGGGAAAGCTTGAGTTACGAATCTAATTTTTTTTGTGTGACCCCTTTGCGGCTCGGGGGGGCTAAGGGGAAAGAAGAGTACCCCTAACATTGGATGTGAGGTATCGGTGAAGTCACATTTGTTAGAAAACGAAACAAACGTTGTGCAGGTTACAAGGTTGAAGATCAAGATCATATATCATCGTCTTCTGGTTACAATATTGAATACTCTAGTTATTTTGTTGTTTAATAGTATTAACATTTGTAGAATTATCAATCCGTTTGTTGGACATAATTGTTTTGTGTACGAAAATTGTGTAGATCAATTGTTCTTGGGTTAGTAATGTAATATTTCTACAATTCTAGTTTATACCTGATAACATATTTGGTTATTGTATCCAATAGATCAACAATATTATAATAGATCATGTATAAAATTTATGTAGAAATACTTAAATATTGGTTCATCAGTTGGATTTTTGTTATATGACACAATGGTGAGTAATATTTATTATGAGACTGTGCATGAATACTGGTGTATAAATTTATGTAAATCTTTGTTCCTCGTTAAAATCAATTTGCCCAATAGGCACTGATAGATCCTGATTCACAGAAGAAGATGGAATGTGTAGGTCTGTAGGATCGAATCCTGATTTGAAATCTGCATTGCCTCTATGAATTTCGTTGATGGCTTAACCAAGTTTGTGTAAATGATAAGTAATGTGAAAACCAGTAAACAAGCAAAATGTAATAGATGCGAAAAATATATATTTTTATTTGATAGTGATTGGAACTACCTTGGCAATTTAGCGGTAGAAATCGATCATAAGTAGGAGAGAGAGATGGCATGTAAAATTTGTCAACTCGGTCATATGTTGGAGAGAGAGATGGCGTGTAAATTTTGTCAACTCGGTCATATGTAGGAGAGAGAGATGGCGTGTAAATTTTGTCAACTCGGTCATATGTAGGAGAGAGAGATGGCGTGTAAATTTTGTCTTCATTTAGAATTTGAACCCTCTGACTATGTTCCTTGCTAGTCGCCCTTATTGCACTAATGAGATGATATCGTGCCAATAATAGAGATCTTTTCCCGCTGGTTCAATATTGTTTTGGAAGTTATTTAATAATTAAACTTCCTGAATCAGTCTACATGCATATTATTATTATCTGAAACCACACCTTTTGATCTCTAATATCAATCTCAAGAATACATATCAGCTTGCTCCATCAATCACAGAGAGCTTTGCTCCATCTTTCACGTGGATTTTTCTCTTTCGTTTTTCCACAACCGAGGTAAAGGAAAGAACTAACTTTTCCAAGAACGTTCTCTAAGTCATGCAAAATTGTTCCATTTATAAAGCTTGTTGACTAGAGAGATGTACATTGGGGAACTGGCGGAACTCGCTTCTTTATTTGCAAACAAATCGTTGGCGTTTCATTGATAAACCCCGTGGCCTCTTACCTTGACAGATGGGTACGTGAGGGTCAAAGATCAACTTCCTTGTACATAAGGCGTTAGGGCCATTCAAGGCTCTTGGAGTTTTTTCCTTGTTTTTAATTTTTTAATTTTTTTATTTATGTTCCGTGAGTAACTATCCCATGTTGGTGCAGTGAATATAGTAGTCGCTCGTTATATTACCCTTGTACCCATTTTCTTCGACAAATAGGCATATATGTTGTCCTTTGTGGGATCCTCCCTTGGCTTGGTGCTTGATCATTGGGCGCTAAATGGTATGTTGAATGCTTGGGTTTATTGGCTTGTTGTTTGGAGTTGATTTGGAGTATGTGGCTTGACGTATGGGAGATGATGGAGAGTTGTGAATTGGCAGTGTGACATATGTGAGAGATGTGAATTGGTAGTGTGACATGTGTGCATGCTTGATTGTGATTAATGGTTTGTTCTTCTTGGTTATCATGTGATTCAATGCATTTGATACTCCATTGGGTTTCCCCCTCAAGAAAAGGTTGTGTGTGTTAACTATGTTATCCTCTCCTTCATGTGCCACTACATTTGATGGCTAAACAAAGATTGAATGTGTTTTATCTTTAAGTTGTTGTCTCCGCCATATTAGTAATTTAATTAAATTATTCTATACCTTTTTCAATTAATTCTATTGTTCTAACTAATTAAATCACTCTTTACCTTTTCCCAATAATTAAATTGTCCCTACCTTTTTCAAATGAGAGAGAGTTAAAGTAACTATAGACTAAAATAGATCGATCATATATATATATATATATATATATATATATATATATATATATATTGTTAAGATAAGAAGGCTAAATCATTTCATTCATAACTAAATTGAGCTTTAAGTCTATGAAAATGAAGTTTGGTGATTCACTAAATTAATGGAATGTAAATTACATTATGCGCAACTTAATTAAAATTAAATAAATTCACTGCACAAGTTGCGCAACCTTAAATAAGCTCGAAGTTGATTTCACTTTTACTCCATGTGGATTCATTAGATATATCTTTGTTTTAATGTCAGTCCTTAAGAAGTTTCCTGAAGAGATAAATTGTATATTGCGCAAGTAGTGTATTAACCTAAATAATTGTTTGATGATGTTGGAAAAAAATGCGTGTATTTGTAAGTTACCTGATCATTTTCAAACTCAATAATTTTTTTTTTCAAAATGATTACTTATTTATGAACAGTTTTGGGAGGTTGTTACATATGGTATCAGATCGGGGTTCCACTCTGCGACACATGACTCATTACGACTTCCAATGCATTCTATTTAATTAAAGATGTATCACTAATATATTTTGAAAATTGTTTTATGCAAGTATCATGGTTAGAGGAAAGAGACCAAGTAGATATAGGGGTGTGGGAGGAAGAGGTATGCCTCCTCCAAGAACACCTACACCTGAGGGATCTACTCCACACAGAGAGGAGCATACTATTGAGCCAGAGCATGTGCAGTGGGAGGTGTCATTTATATGATGAGGTATTTTTAAGGAATGTCATAGGCACTGATAAATCGCCTTGATTGTGATGATGGAAGAGGATCCACATCTATTGAGGGTTCGCAATGCCCTCCTACAACTAGTGGTAGTGTTCATAGAGAATTCTAGAAGGTAAAATTTCCCAAGTTTTGGGGTTCCACAGACGGGTTAGCCGCCGAATCTTGGATGGAGAATATGAAAATGTGTTTTTCATTGTGTGATTACACCTCCAACATGAAAGTTTGCATGTCGGTATTCCAGTTGAAAGGGAGTGCACTTATTTGGTGGAAGACACTGTTACCACAACTGAATATGGCCATTGAAGACGTGTCTTGGGAATTGTTCGAGGAGCGATTCTGAGAGAGGTACCTATCTGATGAGTTCATTGAGCATCAACTCAATGAATTCAATACTTTACGACAGGGCAGTCATACAATACCTGAGTATGAGGTTATATTTATGGAGTTGCTCAGATATGCTCCACACCTGAACACTGAAAAGCTAAAGGTGAATAAGTTTGTTTTTGTTCTCAACTAAAACATTCGTGCTAAAGTGAGGATTCTAATGCCTTAGAATTTACACAATGCAATACATAAATCTTTTATTGTTGAGGAGGGAATTGAAACAATGGAGGACAAAGTAGGAATTCTTCGAGACAGACATGACAAAATCCACATGGAGCGCCGCAACAACAGACACCTGTTAGACAAACTTATGGGAACCTTGATACCCCCAGAGGACCTGTATTTTCTACTATGCATAGACAGGATACCAATCAGAGGAATCCGTACATAACACCACAACAACAACAAACACCTCCTCCTCAACAACAAGAACAATATAGATATGTTATGTAGAATAGATTGGGACCTTAGAACCTTAGAGCAACAGATTCTTCCTCTGGAACTAGGAGCACCGACCCTAAGAACGGATTTTGGACTTGTGGGGAACCCCACTATTAGAGAGATTGTTCTATCAAGAAGGTGAGAACTACAGGATCAACAGGACAAACCACAGTAGGAGATCTGGGCAAGGCCCATAGGATTCACGCAGCAATGAATAACCACCACGTTGAACATCAGTCTACCGTGCTTGAGACTTCAGGTATGATATTAGATCAAGAATTTCGTATTTTGATAGATCCAGGAGCTACTGAGAGTTTCATTTCTAGTACTGCGCTCAAAAGAATTAAAGTGAAGGCAGTCAAACATGAGGAATTTAGATATGTAGAATTGGCATCAAGAGCCAAGCAAAAAGTTGGAGGAAAGGTTAAAGATTGTATTATTAATTTGGGTGAATTTGTCACTAATGTGTCCCTTTTTGTCACAAATTTGGGATCATATGACATTGTGATAGAGATGGATTGTTTAGAATCGCACAATGCGAAACTTAACTATAAGACAAAAAGTTTAAGCTTAATTGATGATTTGGGACATAATAGAGTAATTGTAGGAATAAACCAACGAGTATCGCTAAGATTTATTACTTCCCTACAATTGAAGAAAAATATGCGCAAAGGATGTAAGCTTTATGTCATTTTAACTCTTAACGAAAAGGGTGACACTGAAGGATTGGAATACTTTCCGGTAGTATCAGAGTTTGTCGATATTTTCCCTGAGGAAATACTGGGTGTACCGCCGAAAAGAGAATTGGAATTTATCATAGATCTAAAACCCGGAACATAACCAATTGCAAGAACGCCATATCGAATGTTGACACATGAATTGCAAGAGTTAAAGATGCAATTGAAAGATTTATTAGATTTGGGACTTATACGTCCAAGTGTATCACCGTGGGGTGTGTTATCGCACAGTTTGTAGTTTAGGTCAAAGGCTAAAGGATAAAGACCAAACTGGCATGACAGGAACCTTCCCCACCCAATGTCACCTCAATGGGGAGGTTCTTTCTGTTTAGGGAGGTTAGCCCAGGGGAGACGTCCCCGACAACCTGGGGTTTTGAAGAGGTTAAGGTATAAAGTCAAGATCAAAGTTTCCCCTTCACAGGTTACCACCAAAGTCAGATAGTCCGGCTAATCAGCCAATAAAGAAGTGTATGCCCAAATGAAAACACCTGCCCGGAACAAGACAACAATAATACAATATATATGCAGGCTATAACTCAACGGGTTAGTACTTCAATGACTATCTGATATCAATTAATAAGCAATGTAAAACAATAGATACCAATGAAGTCAATGTTTTATCAATTAGCTATGGAAAAAGCATCAATTCATCAATAACTGTCAAGATGATCAGGCTAACAATGTATCCAATCAACACTTTACTCAATAAATGCCTCAAATCATCATTTAATTGCTTATATTCAACACTTGCTGTGTCAAGATGAGATAACCAACTGTGACGTCAGCCCTAATTAGATTAATTTGTTAGTTAGGGTTTCAAAATTTAGAGTTTTGAGAGTGGTTTTGTACACTAGGACTTCAACGTTGGAGGTTAGAGATCAGTGCCTTAGGGTATATGGAGTCAAACAAGATAAGGGCACAAGGTTTTGAAAGGATGAAGACT
>ML779859.1:124618-153302 GCA_009831015.1 Picea engelmannii
GACGATGTCCCTTCAAAATCCCCCAGTGACAAACCAAAACCTATGGGTACAAGCTTGCTAGGGTACCCTGTCAATCCCCCCAACCATGGTCAAGTGGGTTAATGTAAGATCCAAACAATCGTCAGAAATAAAAGGAATTTGATGCATATATCTAAAGGTTATGATGATCAAATACAACACATACCATGATACCTGAACCAATTATCTCATGGAGCAAGAGTCTTCTCCGATACAGGTCCAAACCGAAGGTGATGGGTGATGCTGCTGCTGACATGATAACTCTGATGAAAAGGAAGAAAGATGGGCCCTCCAGGGCCATGCTGAGGTCAATCCTGGTCTCGGTACTCCATGCCTAGGACCTGTGGGCCTCGAGACATGATCTCCTAGTTATCCCTAGAAAACGGGGATAACAGGGTGCACCGATAATTTTTGTAAGAAAGAAGGACGGATCATGGAGGCTTTGCATTGATTATCGTCAATTAAACAAAGCCACGATCAAGAATCAATACCCGTTACCGAGAATTGATGACTTATTTGATCAAATGAAAGGGGCGACAGTATTTTCAAAGATTGATTTGAGATCGGGATATCATCAATTATGAAACAAAGAGGAACAAATTTTTAAAACAACGTTTAAAACAAGATTCAAACATTATGAATTTATTGTATTACCGTTTGGTTTGGCAAATGCCTCGGGTGTATTCATGAGTTTAATGAATGGGGTGTTCTGCGAGTACTTGGACAAATTTTTACAGGTATTTATTGATGATATATTAATTTACTCTCGGACAAAAGAGGAGCACGACGAACATTTGAGATTAGTTTTGTAGTGCTTAAGAGAAAACAAATTGTACGGAAAGTTGTCGAAATGTTCGTTTTATCAGACAAATATTCACTATTTGGGACATATTATTTCTGGAGAAGGTATCGTTGTGGATCAAGCGGAGGTAGAGGCTATTATGGAATGACCAACACCGATGAACGTGAAAGAGGTAAGCATTTTTATTGGATAGCAGGTTATTATCGACGCTTCATCGAAGAATTTTCAAAAATAACAAATCCAATTACAGAACTGCAAAAGAAGAATAAGAAATTCGTATGGTCAGAGAAATGCGTGAAAACATTTCAGAAGCTTAAGGAATTATTAACAACAACATCGATACTAAAATTTATTGATATGGACAAGGATTTCATAGTATGCACTGATACATCCAAGGAAGGATTGGGTGGAGTTTTAATGCAAGAAGGCCGAGTTATCACATATATTTCAAGGAAACTAAGAATTCATGAAGATAATTACGCAACACATGATTTGGAATTATTAGCGATTTTTCATGCATTACGAGTTTGGAGACATTACTTTATTGGACGAAAATTCGACTTGAAAACTGATCATAGTGTATTGCAAAACATTTTTACTCAGAGTAACTTGAACACACGACAAAGACGTTGGTTAGAACTTTTAAGTGAGTATGATTCTGAAATCACGTACATTAAAGGAACAATTTACATAGTAGCTGATGCGTTGATTTGAAGACCACACATTTTCTTAGTAATACCCCTAAAGACGAATCTTCGAGAAAAGATCTTAGCATTACATATTGATGACGACTAGTACAAGGAAGTAAAAGACAGTATCGGGCAAGGTACTATGATGACAACTCGATATGTGGGTTATTTTTGGACAATGATTGATTATTAAGATATAATGGTAGAATATATGTACCACCAAATGCCGAAATGAGAAATTTAATTTTGAGCGAAACTCATCGAGCAATGTATATGGCCCATCCCAGAGTCATGAAAATGAAGGAAGACCTTAAACCATTATTCTTTTGGAAGGGAATGAAAATTGATATAGTTAACTATGTGGCCAGATGTCTTGAATGTCAGCAAGTGAAGGATGAACATAGAAATTCAGCGGGATTATTACATCCACATGCGATTCATGAATCAAAATGGGAAGTCATATCGATGGATTTTGTTGTTGGATTTCCATTGACAGCAAGGAGACACGTTTCTATCTTTGTAGTTGTCTACACATTGACAAAGAGTACACATTTTATTCCAGTTCTTACGACATATCAAGCACCTGATATAGCTAGAACTTTTGTTAATGAAATTGTAAGATTGCATGGTGTATCGAGAAAGATAATATCTGATCGAGGATCTGTATTCACTGGACGTTTTTGGACTAGCTTCCAAGAGGCCTTGGGCACACAATTAAATTTTAGTACAACATAACACCTTGAAACTGATGGACAAACAGAAAGAACGAATCAAATTATAGAAGATAAGCTTCGAATGTATGTGATGGATCAACATAAACGATGGAAATAATTTTTACCTTTGGTAGAATTCGCCTATAATAACAGTGACCAAAGTTCGATTAAGACGACACCTTTTGATTTTCTATACAAACGACTGTGTAGGACACCTTTGAGTTGGGATCGACTAGAAGATAGGGTCCTAGTGGGACCAGGAGTGATTAAGGAAATGGAAGATCATATGCGAGCAATAAAGGAAAGGATCAAGGAAATGCAATATTGACAAAAGAGTTATGCCATGCACATCGTATAGACAGTAGTTATGAGGTTGGTGATAAGGTGTTCTTGCGACTGAAGCCACAAAAGAGTTCGATTAAGTTTGGAAAGGGTGCTAAACTCTCTCCAAGGTTTGTGAGACCTTTCAAAGTTGTAGAAAAGAAACGACTCGTGGATTATCGACTAGCCTTACCTGATTCTTTGAGGTGTATGCATGATATGTTTCATGTTTCAGTTTTACGTCATTATATTTTAGATCCATCACATGTTATTGATTTGAATTTATTACAGGTATCGGATGAGGGTGCTCTCATAGCGGAGCCAATTCACATATTGGACCATCACACTCGACAGCTATGACGTCAATTGGTCAATCAGGTCAAGATCCAGTGGGACAGTTACAGTCCACATTTTGCTACTTGGGAGGACGCATATCAGATGCATCAACAGTTTCCTTATTTATTTGAAAGCTAGATAGATATATTTTTAGTAGCTCTATTTATTTTCTTCATTGTTAGATTATACAAACTTTGGGAAGAAGTTTAAAACATGAGGGGGTGTATGTAACATCCATTTTTCACTGATACCGTTTTCATATCATTGATTTATTTTTTGAGGACACTTGTGTGCAAGTGATTCGGCTAAACATGGTACTATATGAATAGTTTATTTGGTTTATGAGTTAAAAATTATGTCATCATTGAGTAATGGAATTTATGATATGTTATTAATAATGATGTATAGCACTCACAGGTATTATGACGAGATTTCCTGAGTGTGCAGGAAACATGACATGATGAGGATGTTGATGGCATCGACAAAATTCCTTAGACTACAGAATTAGTCAGGGAGTGGACTATTGACTTTGTTCATGATTACTCGATTTTATTATGCATTTATTATGATGATGATTTCAACTATGGATTCCATGTGTAAGATTTATTAATATTATTATTTTAGTTGATGCAGGCATGATGACGCTTGCTAATACAACTCACATATGGAGTAAAGGGGTTTGTTATAGCGCAATTTGTAGGCTGAGAAAAGCCCGACCCAAACACAAGGCAAGTGCTAAAACTTGGGAATCCTACACCCATTGTCACTTCGATGTAGGTCCCGCACTTCAAGAGTGACTAGGTCACTCTAGGAAGGCGATCCCGGTGACCCTAGGGGATTGAGATGGAGATGGAGGGAAGTGGAAGTAAAGCCCCTATAGGTCAATTCTAATTGGAATTAAAGGTAGGGAGAGATGCCTTGCAAGTCAAGTAATTGTTTCCCCACAGGTATAATACTTTTCCATATGATTGTACCTACCCAAGACACAAGAAAACACACTTTGCAATGATATATGCTAGTTGGATCAGAAAGTTAAGCTTTCTGTCCCTAATTTGCATCAGTAGATATACACTTATATCAAAAAACAAACACCTAAAATCAACATATAAATAACTATACTAGTTAGGTAAATCATCATCAAACTTAGCAATGAATATAGGCTGAAAAACTGACACTTAAGAAGCTATATAAGATGGTTGTTGTAAACATGTGTTTTCTGCAGAAAATTACAGCCTTATGGCTGTAGAATTCAGTGGCAAGAAGCAACAAAATCAACCATGAAAAGTTGCCAAGAACTAGCTCAAAAGGTGTGCCCTGGTTAGTAGAGTAAATGGACAAAGTTAGAGAGTTAGTCTAGGGTTGGTTTATGAGTTATGAGGGTGTTAATAGCTAGGGTTATGCAACCCTAATGGCTGTAAGTTAAGGTTGATAATATCAATTAGAGTATTGGGAGAGAGGGGATTCCCTAGTGGGGGAAAAATCCTCTCGATGAGACAAATCAACTTCAAGCAAGAGAACTTTTAAAAGGTCAAAAATTACGTTTCCCAGGGCAATGATTTTATATCTCCAATGCAAAAATGGGTATGAATAGTGCCTTTACTATTGGGTTAATGGAGTCAAAGGAGGTTAGAGAAGATACCTCCTTGGGGGTGTAAGCCCTTCTACTTTCCAAGGAAATTTTCTCTAGGCTAGGGTTTAGGCTAAGAGAGTGTATGCCATTATACTTCTCTTCACAAACCCTTGTCTAAGCAATAAGATGAAGCATAAAGTGATGACGAATAAGGTGGGGGTGTATGCCCTTATACTTCCCACCTAGTTCCTAGCAAAATAACCTTGACTTTAAACAAATGATAGCAAGAAAGTAAAATCCATACCAATTCAAGAAAATATGCCAAGATAATACACCACAATAGAAATAGAATAGCCTTCCAAGGCTAGCGCATCACTTCTTCCATCAATCATTCATAAGTGTAGCCATACACAAGTGCACAAGAGATAAAAGAGCTAAGAGGGCCAAAAATTTCAGTCCAAGTCTCTCACAAGAGGGAGAGTTATATGTTAAAATGAGATCTTATGATCTCTATTTATACAAAATTTAGCTAACATAGCTTGTCCACAAAATAAGGAGTAAAACACAAGACTAAGATTCAACAACCCTAATATTTCCCCCTTAACAAATTAATATTAAAAAAATCACTTAAAATTTCACTTTTTGCACAAATACAACCCTTATTTAGGAGGACGTCACCCCTTTAGGGGATGCTTTTCCACTTTGAGGAAGTCGTTGGTGTTGGAGAATCGTGGATGCGCCTCCAAAGGCCATGTGTCAAGAATCTAAGTACTCATATCATGCTGAATACCCTTCTCCTCATCAAACGTCCACGTGTCAAAGAGTGCCACCTCACCACCATGCCCTAGCCCTAAGATCATGACGTCAAGCTAAAAAATGGAATTTTTTTGCCCCTCCAGGGAAAATCCTTTGGCAAGAAATGGGTGGGATAGGTTTTCCAAATCATCATCAAGGCTGTCCAAGTCATCACTTCCTCATTTGGTATGTGGGCCCCTGGGATCCAACCTGTGGGCTTGTAGCCCCATGGAAGCCCAAGCTAGGTTTGTTCTCCCAAAAGTGTCCACCAGCTAGTTCCTACAAAGAAAAATGAATACGCCCTCCAAGGATCTCAAGTCATAACATCATGATAAGTGGATCCAATCAATAAATAATCCATCTAATCATGTGCATCAAAGATCACTATATCAAACAATTAACAACTCAAAAACACTATGTGACTTGTCAAGCTTAAGTATGGGAGGGTTGACGAGGTATCCTATTGGGTAGGTCTTTCCCTAGGTCAAGGAGAACTTACAAAATATCCCTCTATAAGCCATGTAAAGTGGATGAGGTGGTAGGGGTCAAGATACAAATGGGCATAGGGCTCATGAAATACAAGGGGTCATAATGTCTCATTCATGGGTGCCTTTGTAGAGGGTGTGTGGTAGCTTCATCCGCAATGCACTTTTTCCAAGCCCATCAATTTCATTTTATCTTTCTTTATTTATTTTCTTTCAATATAGAATAAGGAGAGATTTAAGGTCACTGCCCTGGTGTGGTGACCAAGTGGTGGCAATGTCACCCAAAAATACATAATGGAAATGAGAAGGTTGGCTCGTGATGAGACCCCCTTTCTCTCAGCCATGCAACTGAGAGTCACTGCCCTGGTTTGGTGACTAGATGATGACAATGTCATACCACTAGATATCCATGGACGTGATAAGTCAATTCGTGATGAGACCTTCTATCCTTCAACTAACCTTTCAATCATTTCTTTATTAAATTATGGGTCCCCTTTATTCAAAGATAAACATTTTATTCCTTTCTTGGGTGATCCCTGGGCGAAGCATCTGGAAGGTTCATATAAGGCTTTTATATTTTACCCAACACCAACCCCTCTGGGCCTTTAGCCCCTTCATCCCATAGAATGAGGGACAACCCCTTCTTGGGTCAATACACCCTAGAATCCCAAGAGATAAGGAAATGGAGGGGAACAATGATGGAAATTGGTAAGTATGGTCGGGAACAGTACGATGGCTCATTAAGGGATTTCCCAGTAGCAAACCCATTCCCAAAGAAGACCACTTATTAGGGCACAATGTCAACCACCAAGGTGAAGCATGGAAAAATGCATAATGTCGAAGCATATATCATGAAATCTAGAGCAATCTAAGATATAACATAATCAAATGGCTTAAATATTAAAATGATGCTCACCATAATACTGACTTGTACCTCATGGAGCAAGGCCCACCGCCTTCCGGAAGCCAACTGGTGTGGTGGATGCCATCTGTAAACCTGTGACCATCTGTGGTGGTGAGTGGGTTTTCCATTTATGAAAAGGGTACTACTGGTGATGTAGTCTCTCGACACTCCATATTTGCAACATGAGGGCCTCGAGACATCATATACTTAGTTATCCACAAAATGGGGATAACATCTGGCTCCTACTTGGGGACATGTGCTCGCCATAGAGTGCATGAGAACCACAACATCTCCTGGTAGACCTATGTCTGGAAAGAAACATCAAACTTTCAAGTGCATGATGGCCTACTCATCCTTGTTCTCATATGATCAAAATCCAAACCAACTAAGGTACAAAGGAAAATTTTGACATTTTTTCAAAAAATTCTAAACTGAACATGAAATCAATATGCAAGTAGAGAAAAATGAAAATGAAAATCATCTAAACTAGTATCAGCAATCAAGATGCAAAATGAAGGGAATCAAAATGACTTACCTACTTACCCGGGGCATGTGCCTTGAATAAGTCATGTGACCTGGATGTGAGGTTGGAGAGAGACCCATCTACTGGTAGTGGCATATTTCTCCCATCTAATGTTGTTATATAATACCTTTCTTTGTCAGACTTCTTCTTGATGATGTAAGGGCCAAACCAAGAATTGTTATCTTTATGTTCATATCTGGGTTTTCCCTTTCTTTTTCCCCACATGAGCACAAGACTTCCTTCATTGAAATCGATGCACGATGTATTATCATCGTAAGGAGGCTCTGTGTGGACTGTGTCTTCAATGAATTCTTCATTTTTCTCATCTTTCTTTTGTATAATATGAATAGATTCTGGATCCTTCTTATGGTGTCGTGCAACCTTACTTTTATGTGTCCATGGGAGAAACATCTCTATTGCATCTTCCTGCATGAAGGGTAACTCATATGGATCATACTAAAAAATCTTTGGAGGTAAATCATGGTAGTTTTCACTGACATAGTTGCCCCCCCTCAGATTCATCACATGTGTGTATTTCTTTTCCTTGTTATGCAGAATCTCATACGTGACATCGCCCATGGGAATATATGCATGTGTAAGGTTCGTATTAAGGAAACCTCCAAGGGTTGAGGACCAGGTCCTTGACAAGAGGATCCCCCAGGCACAAGGGAAATCTATCACCAATATATCCATGAGGACGCTGGTATGTGGAAAATCTATCAAAAATACCTCAACGCCTTCACATACTCCCAAGACCTTAACTCTTCTTGAATCAATACCACAAACATTTCCATAAGGTCGGGTTGTTTTCAAACCAAGATATTTCATTACTTTCAAAGATATGACATTTGCTGAGGCCCCTGAATCAAGCATGCAGTTGTTCAAGCAGAGGCCATTCATGGCTAATGAGAGATAGAAGGGAGGGTTCTTGTCTTTTAGCCAATCGAGATACATAGTGTTTAACATGATGGGAGGATCCTCCTTCTCAGCTGGCACCTGTAATATCCTCAAAACTTCTCTTTTCACATAAGGGATATTACACATCTCTGTAACTGGGACTGTCATATTCAGTTTTCCAAACATATTTGCAACATCTATATTCAACTGAATGTCATCTGCAAGAGTTGGCTTCGGGAGCAACTCACATACCGACAGTGGAGGTGGGAGAGCCATCTTTTCTGCTGGTGGAAGAGGAGTGTCAGGCTGTAATGGAGGGGCCAAAGCTTTTTTTCTTTTGCAGGTTGATGTAGGAGCATCGCACCAACTCAACAAAGCACCAAATATTCAACACATTAGTGCGCATTCAAGAAGGGGAGAGGCGCCAACCCTCTCATTTTCCCCTCATTTTTAAATTTTAAATGTAATATTAAAAGCAATTAAATGTTGTAAGGCTTGAGTAGAGCCGAGTCATGCCTTTGTATAGGCAACAGATAGAGGGGCCTTTAATGTGGTCTGAGTTGTACAGATCTCGAACATCACCTCAAATCTGAAATGTTCATGTTCATTCAATGTAATAAGACTCAATAGTTAGGCGTTGTAAATGGTGATTAGACACCACTAGCGTAGTTGGAGGAAAAGCTCGTCGAGCCCCTCTTGTATAAATATTTGTATTGTATGCCCAGTAGAGGCTGCTAAAAGTTGATAGAAAATCATTGTAAGCCAAGGAGAGAGCCGAGACTGAGTTGCAGTCCGAGCCTACACCCATTTTAAAGAAACATTCATATTAATACAAATAGAAGTTTTTCCTGCATATGATTTTGTGTAAGTTTCCATGTATTTGATGAATGTCATCTGTGTGTTTATGGGCGTATATGTTGTAGATGTATGTGATAGGTTTTCATCTGCAGGGTTAAGATAGACTTCTTTATCTTTGTGAGTTTGTTGGATTATTTCTAGGTTCTTTAGGCTAAATGCAAGGAGTGCATGATAGAGTGCCGAGAACTCTGTGAGCTATTGCAAGGAGTGCGTATCTGAACTCTTCTTCGAGTTCATAGGAGAACGTGTCAGGAGGGCACACTAGGATAGTTTACAGACTCAGGAGGAGCCTCAGGGTTACTGAACACCCTGGAGGAAAGTCTGCGCAGGAGTAAGTGTAGCCAAAGTTGTTGAATATTCTGTAGAAGCTCTGCCAGGAGAGAATTGAGTAGGTGCAAGTGTGCACAAGCAAACTATGTTTCAAGTTCAGAGAAGATAAGTGTTAGGGAGGACACCCCAGAGTTACTGAACACTCTAGAAATATATGGAAGGAGAAACTACCTCAGGGTTGTTGAACATTATGAAGGAAAGGCTCAACATGGAGTGCTTTGAGCAGGTGCAAAGAGTGCACAAAACCAACACATTCTGAAGTGTTGGAGAAGTTGAAGGAACCAAATTTGTTGAACACTCTGGGGTGAATCTCTAGAAGGGGTGCATTGAGCGAGCACAAGTTTGCGCAAGGAGACAATCAACTTCTTAGATTGTAGGGAGAATCTTTGCAAGTGTGCATTGAGCGGATGCAGGAGATGCATCGGTGAACCTGAAGGGTCAGGATTCAAGAGAAGTCCTGTGCAAGGAGTGCACCAGGCCAACACTTGGACAAAGTGTTGAAAGTATGAAGCCGTCTGAAGGCCTAGTAAAGTGCAAGGAGTGCACAGAGGTGAACTTGTTTCAAGTTCAAAATATCAAAAGGAAGAGTGCAGAGTTTCTAGGAGGGCACTAGAAAATCCTTTGGAGGAAGCAGAGGGCCGAGTCCCTTAGAAATTTGAGCAAGTTTGAAAGCTCAGGAGTAGTGCAAGTTGCACGCATAGCGCAAGGAGGTGCCAGAGTCGAGGTCAAATTATGTTGGTGAAGCTCAAGGAGGGATAGAATTCCTAGAAACGGAGTCGAGACCCAAAGTAGTCAGGCTCATAGGAGGATCGAAGGCCGTAGCTTTTGGACACTTGCAATTTTCCCAAATTCGAGAGAACGCAGAAGCTCAGGAGGAGGAGCAACAACTGTCATTCGATCAACTGGAAGGAGAGATATGGACCGTTATATCTACGTCCAGACATGAGGAGTGCGTCAAGGTGAAGAACAGATCCCAACTGTTGGATTTGGGCACGTGGATCGACAATCGTTGGATCCAGGTAAGTGCACAAGACTTTAACCCTTTTTATGTGCAAGGAATGAGGACTCGCCAAAGTTCCAAAGCCAGTCGAAATCGTCCATCACCCAGAGGGACAGGTGGCAGAATATCAGAAGGTCCAGGAGATCTTCATGGAGCAGAAGAAAAATCGCTAAGTCGTAAAGGCCGAAGAAATCCAGACCGTGGGATCTGGAAAGGATACGTGGCAGAGATCTGCGTGCTTCAGAAGGAGAGAACTTCGGAGAAAATTTTGTGTGGAGTGAGAAAAACTCCCGAAGATCGAAGTTGCGAAATAGATCTTGGTCGTCGATTGCAAGGAGGAATGTGGCATCATATCGTGTCATCCGGAAGGTAAGCACTCCAGAAGAAAGAGAGTGCAAAAGGGTGAGAACTCCCAAAGTCGTGGGAGCTGAAGCAAATCTGGGTCGTCCATTGCTGAGGACAGGTGTCACCAGATCCTGCACTCCATAGAAGAAGCACTTTAGAGGATTAGAGGGGTTTGGAGCGCTCAAAACTCCTGAAGGCCGTAGTCTCGAAGCGGATCACAACCATTGGCTGTTGGAGGAACGTGAGCTGTAGATCCCGTCCGGGTAAGTTAGCCAGTTTGAGGTTCGGGGAAAAAAGCTTCAGCTGTAGTTGAAATAGATGAACCTCGAAATTCTGAAGCACCTTAGGGTTTAGCCCCAGGTCACAACCCGAGGTCATATGAGGAGAGGGGCCTAGCGGAAGGAGCTAGCACCCGCTAGTTTAAAATTTCCAAGAACGCCAGGAAAAGTGCCCGTGGGTTACATAGGACCTGCTCCTAAGGAGATAAGGGGCATGTGTTAAATCAATTTGAGTTCCAACATGGGCCTAAAGAGTCGATTCGACTCAGTTTTTTTAACGATCCTAGACTAGGAGGTTGCACAACTCGTATGAGAGGAGGGGGGTTGCATCAAGTGGTATCAGAGCTTGTTTTTGCTTGCAGACATCATGAAAATGAGAGAGGATACAAAGGAGATAGTATGATACCATCAAGTGGTATCATAGCTTGATTTATCCTGTAGACAACAGGTAAACTTGCTCTGTAAAGGAGTGTTGCAAGTTTACAACAGTCAGTAGATATCCAGGTGGGCTGCACGAGAAGTTGGAGACACTCTCGGTTGTAGAGTAGACAACAGATAGCCAGGTGGGATGAGGACAAGATAAAATGGCTACTGAAGGCCATAGAAGAGGTCGAGGTAAGGACTGCCAACAGAAAAGCAAGGCAGAGATGGACAAAGAGGTTGAGGAGATGAGAGGATGGATCGACATGCTAACATTGAAGATGCAACAAGAAGAAAAAGTACACTGGACATATGAATGGCCCTTGAAGAGGAGAGTGAAGTGGCATGTCCAGAAGTTGTTTGCCAGGCGACAACAACAAGTGTTGAGGAGGTGGCTGAGGAAAGTTGAAACCCTCAGTGACACATAGAAGTTGGTTTACGTCTGTGAGCCAAAAGTTGGAGAAAGCCTCAGTGATGAGGAGAGGAGATCAAGCAAAGATCTCGTAGATTGTCGGAAGGGCAACAGTGAGCTATCAGATCGACAGGAGGGCAACAATGAGCTATTAGATCGCTAGGTGGGCAATGAGATGAGATCAATGGAGGATCTCATGAATTTCCAGGAGGGTAGTGATGAAAATTCAAATTTCCAGGTGGGCAATAAGATGAGATCATCTGAAGATATCATAGACTGTTAGGAGGGAAGAGGTGAAATCCCAAGTTTCTGGGTGGGCAAGGGAGAGGAGAGGAGATTGTTTGATAGTCTCACGAACTCATCTGATAGTTCATATCAGTAAGGAGTGATGACAGAGGAGGATTAGAGAAGCGTTCTGATCATTGGGGGAATCAATATATTCCTGCCAATCAACCCAGTAGAAGCCAGTGCAAAAATTTCAGGTGCAACAGATGAAAGACAACCAACAAGGACTATCATAAAGGAGGAGAGGGAGCAGACACTGATGTC
This sequence comes from Picea engelmannii, assembly GCA_009831015.1. NCBI lineage: Eukaryota > Viridiplantae > Streptophyta > Pinopsida > Pinales > Pinaceae > Picea > Picea engelmannii. The sequence goes on from ML779859.1 coordinate 136,864, forward strand.
TTCCCCATTAGAAAAGGAGGAGCACACAATTGAGTTTCTCACCCAGTGGGAGATGGAGTTGGAGATGCTGAAGGATTGGCTTAACAATATAGAACCAGAGAAGGATTGCCAGGATGCAGTCATGCAAATAGAAGGAGAATGCCAGCCTGAGGAGAAGCTGGAGGAAGCTGGAGATGTACCAACAGAGGAACTGGAAGAAGTTGAGCTGTCAGAGGAGATGTTTGGACAGAAGTCCAGTAAGGAGGTTGGAAAATATGAATCTATAGGGAAGTGGCGAGTGACGACCACAAAAGAAGAAAACAACATGGGAGATCAAGTTGATCTGCCCTTTGATCAACATGAGGAGATACAACAACAAAGAAGACTGTTAAGGAGAAGCGAGCCAACAGAGCAGCTGGAAGAGGATATAGAGGAGATAAGGAGGCTAATGTTGAGATCAACACAAGAGATTGTTAGCAGGAGGAAGCTGAACAAAGGAAGACCTGCAGTAGCAGCAGGGAAGAAGCAACAGTAGCAACATGCCAAAGGAGTAGGTGGACAACTCCAAGGGAGAGTTTGGGATCCATAAGGATTTCAACAATGGAGCAAAGGAGCTCATGAGCAAGAGCTCATGATTTTCCCATTAGTGGAGTATGATGTAGGATCATTGTGCCACCTCAACAAAGCGCCAACTATTCAACACATTAGTGCACATTCAAGAAGGGGAGAGGCACCAACCCTCTCATTTTCCCCTCATTTTTAAATTTTAAATGTAATATTAAAAGAAATTAAATGTTGTAAGGCTTGCGTAGAGCCGAGTCATGCCTTTGTACAGGAAGCAGATAGAGGGGCCTTTAATGTGGTCTGAGTTGTACAGATCTCGAGCATCGCCTCAGATTTGAAATGTTCATGGTCATTCAATGTAATAAGCCTCAGTAGTTAGGCATTGTAAATGGTGATTAGACACCACTAGCATAGTTGGAGGAAAATATCGTCGAGCCCTTCTTGTATAAATCTTTGTATTGTATGCCCAATAGAGGCTTTTGAAAGTTGATAGAAAATCATTGTAAGCCAAGGAGAGAGTCGAGACTCAGTTGTAGTCTGAGCCTACACCCATTGTAAACAGACATTCATATTAATACAAAGAGAATTTTTTCTTGCATATGATTCTGTGTATGTTTCCATGTATTTGATGAATGATATATATGTGTTTATCGGCATATATGTTGTAGATGTATGTGATAGGTTTTCATCTGCAGGGGTAAGATAGACTTCTCTATATTTGTCAGTTTGTTGGATTATTTCTGTGTTCTTTAGGCTAAATGAAAGGAGTGCATGATAGAGTGTTGAGAACTCTGTGAGCCAACGCAAGGAGTGTGTATCTGAACTCTGCTTCGAGTTCAGAGGAGAACGTGATAGGAGGGCACACCATGATAGTTTACAGACTCAGAAGGAACCTCAGGGTTACTGAACACCTTGGAGGAAAGTCTGCGCAGGAGTAAGCGTAGCCAGAGTTGCTGAATATTTTGTAGAAGCTTTGCCAGGAGGGCATTGACTAGGTGCAAGTGTGCACATGTGAACTTTGTTTCGAGTTTAGAGAAGATAATTGTCAGGGAGGAAACCCCAGAGTTACTGATGACTTTGGAAATCTGTGGAAGGAGAAACTACCTCAAAGTTGTTGAACACTCTGAAGGAAAGGCTCAACAAGGAGTGCTTTGAGTAGGTGAAAAGAGTGCACATAACCAACACATTCTGAAGTGTTCGAGATGTTGAAGGAACCAGAGTTGTTGAACACTCTGGGGTGAAGCTCTGCAAGGAGTGCATTGAGTGAGCGCAAGTGTGCGCAAGGAGACAGTCAACTTCTTAGACTTTAGGGAGAAGCTCTACAAGTGTGCATTGAGTGGATGCAGGAGATGCATCAGTGAACTTGAAGAGTCAGGATTCAAGAGAAGACCTATGCAAGGAGTGCACCGGGCCAACACTTGGACAAAGTTATGAAAGTCTGAAGCCTTCTAAAGGCCCAGTCGAGTGGAAGGAGTGCATAGAGGTGAACTTGTTTCAAGTTCAAAATCTCAAAAGGAAGAGCGCATAGTTGCCAGGAGGGCACCAAAAAATCCTTTGGAGGAAGCAGAGGCCGAGTCCCTTTGAAATTTGATCAAGTTCGAAAGCTCATGAGTAGTGCAAGTTGCACGTAGAGCGCAAGGAGGCGCCAAAGCCGAGGTCAAATTATGTTGGCGAAGCTCAAGGAGGGATATCATTCCCATAAATGGAGTTGAGACCCAAATTAGTTGGGCTCGTAGGAGGATTGAAGGTCGTAGCCTTTGGACACTTGCAATTTTTCCAAATTCAGGAGAATGCAAAAGCTCAAGAGGAGGAGAAACAATTGTCATTGGATCAACTGCATGGAGAGATCTAGACCGTTAGATCTACGTCCAGACAGGAGGAGTGCGTCAAGGTGAAGAAAATATCCCAGCCGTTGGATCTAGGCGCGTGGATCGACTGTCGTTGGATCCAGGTAAGTGCATGGGACTTTAACCCTTTTTATGTGCAAGGAGTGAGGACTTGCCGAAGTTCCGAAGCCAGTCGGAACCATCCATCGCCCAGAGGGACAAGTGGCAGAAGATCAGAAGGTCCGGGAGATAAATCTCTGGGAGATCTGCGTGGAGTAGAAGCAAAATCGCTAAGTCACAAAGACCAAAGAAATTCAGACTGTGGGATTTGGAAAGGACACATGGCAGAGATCCACGTGCTTCAGAAGGAGAGCACTTCAGAGAAAATTGTGTTTGGAGTGAGCAAAAATCTCAAAGCCCGAATTTGCAAAATAGATCCTGACCTTCGATTTCCAGGAGGCACGTGGCATCATATCGTGTCATCCGGAAGGTAAGAACTCCGGAAGAAAGTGATTGCAAAAGGGTGAGAACTCCCGAAGTTGTGGGAGCTAAAGCATATCTGGATCTTCCATTGGTGAGGACATGTGTCTCCAGATCCTTCACTTCGGAGCAGGATCACTTCAGAGGATTAGAGGGGTTTGGAGTGCTCGAAACTCCCGAAGGCCGGAGTCCTTAAGCGGATCACAACCATTCGCTGTTGGAGGAACGCGAGCTATAGATCCCGTCCGAGTAAGTTCGTCGGTTTGGGTAAAAAAGATTCAGCTATAGTTGAAACAATCGAACCCATAAATTACGAAGTGCCTTAGGGTTTATCCCTAGGTCACAACCCGAGGTCATATGAGGAGAGGGCCCTAACAGAAGGAGCTAAAACCTGCCAGTTTAAAATTTCCAAGAGTGCTAGGAAAAGGGCCCGCGGGTTACATAGGACCTGCGCCTAAGGAGATATGGGGCATGTGTTAAATCAATTTGTGTTCCAGCAAGGACCCAAAGAGTCGATTCAACTCAGTCTTTTGAACGATCCTAGACCAGGAGGTCACGTAACCCCTAGGAGAGGAGGGGGCTGCATCATAGGTTAGAATTTCCCTCCTTAATTCCTTCTTATGATCATCTGCTAGTTTATTTAAGGCCCAGATTCTCCCTTCTCTTTCTCCTATTCTTCTTCTGGCTTCATTGATATGTTCTTGAGTAACCTGTTCATCGTTGAGATTGCAAATCATGAAGTTTATATCATCAGGATAATCTTCGTCTTGTTGAGGGCATTCATCTTCCCTGTGGGGTTCTTGGCATGGGAGACACCAATCTTCTACATCAACTGTCCCAACAGGTCTCAAAGTATCTGGGGCCTTTGCCTCTTGTTGAGGTCTTGGTTTCCAACCAATGACATCTCTCTGTTGTCTGGAAAAATGAGGTTTGGGATCATATTGATTTCTTTACACTGTAGTCATACGGTTCATAAGTTGATTTCTTACCTGATCAAACTGAGTATTCATTTGGTCTATCTTATGAGTCAGGAGAGCAATCAGATTAGGAACATTGTTGTTGGAAACCTTAGTCCTTGATTCTGTCTTGCTGCGAGGGTACCGAAAAGGTTCTATTTTTTAATCAAGGAGATTCTCTTCAATGTCGATAATGATGATGAATTGATGATGTTGTTGGACGATATTCTGTTTGGATTTGATTGTACAACCTGTCAAATATTGAAATGAATTCGCTTACCGTTTCATTCTCCTTTTTCTTTATTTGATTGAACTGAGTCCCAAGTGTCCCACCATCTTCTTTCTCGACCATCTACTTTTAAATAAGGCGGAAAAAACATCATAGGTCATGATATGATTTTCAGGGAGTCCCTTGAACCAATCAAGATCTTCCTTAGTCAATGTTGAGGCGAATAGTCTCATGGCCACATTTTCATCATCGATACTTGCATTGTCCATATCTCGGCCCATGACATATATGTGGTCTTCGACAATTATCACATTGTTTCCTGGGAACTTTGGCAACCACTTGTTGACATATGTTGGCATCTGATTAGGGTAACCTTGGATATTCGCCATGTTAAGGGTTTTGTAGAGGTCCCTTTCCCAAGGGTGAGCCATTGGAGCAAGAGGAAGGGATTTATGGAAAAGGGTTTTAGCAACGAGAGACTTGAGAGGAATTTTTTGGTAAACCTTAGAAGACTTGAACCTCCCATGGGGAAAAGGTTTGGGGAAAGGTGGATCCGCCAGATGAGCTTCAAGATATATATATCCAATGCAAAAACGAGTATGACTAGTGCATTTACTATTGGGTTAATGGAGTCAAAGGAGGTTAGAGAATATACCTCCTTGGGGGTGAAAGCCCTTTTACTTCCCAAGGAAAATTTCTCTAGGATAGGGTTTAGGCTAAGAGGGTGTATGCCCTTATACTTCTCTTAGCAAACCCTTTTCTAAGCAATAAGATGAAGCAAGTGATGAAGACTAAGGTGGGGGTGTATGTCCTTGTACTTCCCACCTATTTCCTAGCACAATTACCTTGACTTGAAACAAATGATAGAAAGAAAGTAAAAACCATACCAATTCAAGAAAAGATGCCAAGATAATCCACCACAATAGCAATAAAATAGCCTTCCAAGGCTATCACATCACTTCTTCCATCAACCATTCATAAGTGTATCCATACACAAGAGACCAATAGATAAAAGAGCTAAGATGGCCGAAAATTTCAGATCAAGTCTCTCACAAGAGGGAGAGTTATATGTTAAAATGAGATCTTGTGATCTCTATTCATACAAAATTTAGCTAACACAACTTGTCCACAAAATAAGGAGTGAAACAAAATATCAGGGGTCAACAACCCTAATATTTCCCCTTTAACAAAGTAATATTAAACAATTCACTTAAAATTTCAGTTTTTGCACAAATTAAACTGTAATTTAGGAGGACGTCACCCTTTTTGGGGACATTTTTCCACTTTGAGGAAGTCATTGGTGTTGGAGAAGCATGAATGGGCCTCCAAAGGCCATGTGTCAAGCATATAGGCACTCATATCATGGTGAAGACCTCTCTCCTCATAAAACATCCACGTGTCAAAGAGTGGCACCTCACCACCATGCCCTAGCCCCAAGATCATGATGTCAAGCTAAAAAATGGAACGATTTTCCCCTCCTCGAAAAATCATTTGGAAAGAAATGGGTTGGATAGGTTGTCCAAATCATAATCAAGGCTGTCCAAGTCATCTCTCTTTCATCTAGAATGTGAGCCCCTAACATCCAAACTGTGGGATTGTAGCCCCATGGAAGCCCAAGCTAGGCTTGTTGTCGCAAAACTGTCCACCAGCTAGGTCCTGTAAAGACAAATGAACACGCCCTCCAAGGATCTCAAGTCATAACATCATGATAAGTGGATCCAATCAATAATCAATCCATCTAAGCATGTGCATAAAATATCACTATATCAAACAATTAACAACTCAAAAACATTATGGGACTTGTCATGCTTAAGTATGGGAGGGTTGACAAGGTGTCCTATTGGGTAGGTCTTTCCCTAGGTCAAGGAGAACTTCCAAGATATCCCTCTCTAAGCCATGAAAAGTGGATGAGGTGGTAGGGGTCAAGATATAAATGGGCATATGGCTCATGACATACAAGGGGTCGTAGTGTCTCATTCATGGGTGCCTTTGTAGAGGGTGTGTGGTATCTTCATCCGCACTGTACTTTCTCCAAGCCCATCAATTCCATTTTATCTTTCTTTCTTTATTTTCTTTCAATATAGCATAAGGAGAGGTTGAAGGTCACTTCCCTGGCGTGGTGACCAGGTGGTGGAAATCTCACCCACAAATACCTAATGGAAATGTGAAGGTTGGCTCGTGATGAGACCCCCTTTCTCTCAACCATGAAACTGAGAGTCACTTCCCTAGTTTGGTGACCAGATGATGACAATGTCATACCACTAGATATCCATGGACGTGATAGGTCGGCTCGTGATGAGACCTCCTATCCTTCAACTAATCTTTCAAGCATTTATTTATTATATTGTGGGTTCCCTTTATTCAAACATAAGAGTTTTATTGCTTTCTTGGGTAATCCTTGGGCAAAGCATTCAAAAGGTTTATATAAGGATTTTATCTTTTACCCAACACTAAACCCTCTGGGCCATTAGCCCCTTCTTCCCATAGAATGAGAGATAACCCCTTATTGGGTTAATACACCCTAGAATCCCAAGAGATAAGGAAATGGAGGAGAACAATGATGGAAAGTGGTAAGTATGGTCGGTAACTGTACAAAGGCTCATTAAGGGATTTCCCAGTAGCAAACCCATTCCCAAATAAGACCACTTACTAGGGCACAATGTCAACCACCAAGGTGAAGCAGGGAAAAAGGCATAATGTCCAAGCATATATCATGAAATCTAGAGCAATCTAAGATACAACATAATCAAATGTCTTAAATATTGAAATGATGCTCACCATAATACTGACTTGTAGCTCATGGAGCAAGGCCCACTATCTTCTGGAAGCCAACTGGTGTGGTGGATTCCATCTGTAAACTTGTGACCATCTATGGTGGTGAGTGGGTTTCCATCTTTGCAAAGGGTACTGATGGTCATGTAGTCTATCAATACTCCATATCTGCAACCTGAGTGCCTCGAGACATCATCTCCTTAGTTATCCACAAAATATGGATAACATGGTCATATACAAATATAAGATAGATTAGGGAGAGGTGTGGCAATGCCCCTGTCATAGCCTAATAGCACTCCTACCGTGACCAGAGCTGAAGGTTAACGACTACCTTGCTCCTAAGTTGAAGGTTAACGACTACCTTGTTCCTGAGAGGTTCATGATATTGTGAGGGCATACTGAGACAGTCGCTCGCGTAGATTTCTTAGGGGTGCACAATAAGGCATATTCCTTATTCCTCGGTAATCCCTTAGTCTCGCACAAGGTCGACAAATGGAGTAATGACTCCAAGCGCCAAACAACTTCCAAACTAAGTAAAAAATGAGCAACATAGAGAATGGCGAGTGACACCCTCAGAGAACATTGATGCATCTTGAAGGGCATGTCGCATGATAATCTAAAATGAAAATAAAGAAAATAAAACTTGAAACGTCTAGAGAAATTAATAAAAATTTAGAAGACCTTAGAGGATAAAACAAATACTTAGGATTGATTCGAAAAGAAAATACAAATTTCATATTAAATTTTGAACCAGAATATAATAAAATCTAAGTCTAAATGTTTATGCCTAAATAAATTTATAATAATTGGGTATAAGAGAAATTAGACTAGATAAAAACTATTGAAGAGATAATAATTTTTTTAAGACATGTGCACAATGTGTGCATGAAAATAATAAAATAATTTTTTAGTTAAAATAAATTATTTCATGAGGAAATGTGGTGTCAACTTAGAGTTAGAGTCCTAAGTAAAGTTAGACTCTAAAATCCTAACTAAGAGAAGAGTCCTAAACAAACTCCAATAGTAAATTAGTTAAAGGAGAAATCGGGGAGTTAAGGGACAACTAGGAGAAAATCTAGGAACTAATTGTGGAGGTGAGGAAAAATATTCAAAATTGTTAAATTAAAAAGAAATAAAACATGTGCAACTTGAGGGAAGAGTGACATGTGTTTGGGGTGAATAACATATAAATTAATTATTAAAAATTATCTAAATATGCATGAAAGGACAAGTGTCAAGATTGCAATTCTTATAAAAAGAAGGGAGAAGAAGGAGTAAGAAACCCTATTGCTGGATGATTGAAATGGTGCCAATTTTTCTTATTACTAGTTTTCTTATGTGAGTTGGGCTGCAAGTTTGTGTAGGAGGTGTAAGCCTCTTCTTGCGAGGGCAAGCTTGAGATATGAATCTGATTTTTTGTGTGACCCCTTTGCGGCTCGGGGAGACTAAGGGGGAAGAAGAGTACCCCTAACATTGGATGTGAGGTACCAGTGAAGTCACATTTGTTACAAAGAGAAACAAACATTGTGCAGGTTACAAGGTTGATGATCAAGATCATATACCATCATCTTCTGGTTACAATATTGAATACTCTAGTTATTTTGTTGTTTAATAGTATCAACATTTGTAGAATTATCAGTCCGTTTGTTGGACATAATTGTTTTGTGTACAGAAGTTGTGTGGATCGATTGTTCTTGGGTTAGTAATGTAATATTTATGCAATTCTAGTTTATACCTGATAACAGATTTGGTTATTGTATCTAATAGATCAACAATATTATACTAGATCATGTATAAAATTTGTGTAGAAATACTTCTTAAATATTGGTTCATCAGTTGGATTTCTGTTATATGTCGAAATGGTGAGTAATATTTATTATGAGACCGTGCATGAATACTGGTGTATAAATTTCTGTAAATCTTTGTTCCTCGTTAAAATCAATTTGCCCAATAGGCATCCATAGATCCCGATTCGCAGAAGAAGATGGAATGTGTAGGTCTGTAGGATCGAATCCCGATTTAAAATATGCATTACCTCTATGAATTTCGTTGATGGCTTAACCAAGTTTGTGTAAATGATAAGTAATTTGAAAACCAGTAAACAAGCGAAATGTAATAGATGCGAAATATATATATTTTTATTTGATAGTGATTGGAACTACCTTGGCAATTTAGTGGCAGAACTCGATCATAAGTAAGAGAGAGAGATGGCGTGTAAATTTTGTCAACTCGGTCATAAGTAGGAGAGAGAGAGATGGCATGTAAATTTTGTCTTCATTTAGAATTTGAACCCTCTGAATTTGTTCCTTGTTAGTCGCCCTTATTGCACTAATGAGATGATATCGTGCCAATAATAGAGATCTTTCCCCGCTAGTTCAATATTGTGTTGGAAGTTATATAATAATTAAACTTCCTGAATCAATCTACATGTGTATTATTATTATCTGAAACCACACCTTTCGATCTCTAATATCGATCTCAAGAATACATATCAGCTTGCTCCATCAATCACGCAGAGCCTTGCTCTGTCTTTCATGCAGATTTTTCTCTTTCGTTTTTCCACAGTCGAGGTAAAGGAAAGAACTAAATTTTCCAAGAACGATTCTCTGCCTCATGCAAAATTGTTCCATTTATAAATATTGTTGATTAGAGAGATGTACGTTGGGGAACTGGCGGAACTCCTTGCTTCTTTAAGATCAAATTCCTTGTACATAAGGCGTTAGAGTCGTTCAAGCCTCTTGGTGGTTTCTCCTTGTTTTTTATTTTTTTATTTATGTTCCGTGAGTAATTATCCCCTGTTGGTGTGGTGAATATAGTAGTCGCTCGTTATATTACCCTTGTACCCATTTTCTTCGACGCATAGGCATATATGTTGTCCCTTGTGGGATCCTCCCTTGGCTTGGCGCTAAATGGTATGTTGAATGCTTGGGTTTATTGGCTTGTTGTTTGGAGTTGATTTGGAGTATGCGGCTTGACGTCTCAGAGATGCTGGAGAGTTGTGAATTGGCAGCGTGACATATGTGAGAGATGCAAATTGGAAGTGTGACATGTGTGCCTGCTTGATTGCAATTAATGGTTTGGTATGCTTGGTTATCATGTGATTCAATGCATTTGATACTCCGTTGGGTTCCCCCCCCAAAAAAAAAAGGTTGTGTTAACTATGTTATCCTCTCCTATGACACTACATTTGATGGTTAAACAAAGGTTGAATGTGTTTCCTCTTTAAGTTGCTTTCTCCACCATCTTAGTGATTTAATTAAATTATTCTATACCTTTTTCAATTAAATTCAATTGTTCTAAGTAATTAAATCACTCTTTACCTTTTCCAATAATTAAATTGGCTAATTAATTAAATTGTCCCTATCTTTTTCAAATGAGAGAGAGTTAAAGTAACTATAGACTAAAATAGATCATATATATATAATAATAATAATATTGTTAAGATAAGAAGGATAAATCATTTCATTCATAACTAAATTGAGCTTTACGTCTATGAAAATGAAGTTGTGTGATTCACTAAATTAATGGAATGTAATTTACATTATGCACAACTTAATTATAATCAAATAAATTCAGTGCGCAAGTTGCACAACCTTAAATAAGGTCGAAAGTTGATTGCACTTTTACTCCATGTGGATTCAATAGATAGATCTTTGTGTTAATGTCAATCCTTAAGAAGTTTCCTGAAGAGATAAATTGTATATTTCACAAGTAGTGCATTAACCTAAATAAATGATTGATGATGTTGGAAACAATTGCATGTATTTGTAAGTTACCTGGTCGTTCTCAAACTGAACATTTTTTTTTGAAAATGTTTACTTTTTTATGACCATTTTTTGGAGGTTGTTACAATATTTTGATGAACATTCGTAGCACAAAAAAGTAGAAAACATGCTCTTTAGTACTTAAGCATGGCTAGTGGCTTGCTCCTTTTTTTCCCTTTTTATTTTTATTTTTTTAATTTGTGTTATGTATGATGATTGATTATTTATGTATGTAATATGTTGTTAGAAGTGAAATGCTTGTCTGTGGATGTGGTCCATTGGAAAAATCTCATGTGACATCTATGTAGGGTCAATATGGTTGACTTGTGGTTTTTGGTGAAAAATGAATGACTTGTGTGTGTACTGTGTGTGGTTGGTAATCAACAATCATGACACTAGATCAATCTGTATAACATGAAATCACATTTTATCATCATGCAATCTTGTACATTGTCTCTACTTGTGGTATTGAACACAATTATTTTGGGTTTACATTAATGTGAATGTAGGTGAAATTCAACATGGTACCAGAGCACCAAATATTAACTCCATATATTGGAACTTGAGATTGCAACTGAAGGATGAACCATCCTAGTGTTGTGCATCATCAAGTGGGTTCTTATTGTTATTCATATTCATTTACTGATGTTTCCATTGAGCACTTTGGAGTCTAGAGTTTCTAATATTTGTTCTATTGAAGGCCAAACTGTTTGATATTAACCCATCTATCTAATATGGACCGAAATTGAAATCCACCACTTTTTATTTAGAAGTATGTTTCCTGAAATATTTGAACCATAGCAAACTAGGTGTAACCCATGCCCAATATCTGGTAGCAGTGTTGGATGATTCTTCATTTTTAATTTTGAATGACTACTTATGTGTTGTTCTTTTAATTCTTCTTAATTGGGGACTTGGAGATTCTCTATCTTTGACCTATGTGTCTTGCTCAGTTGCATACTTAAGTTTCATCTGTTGAAAAAGTTGTTTTTCTGTTTCCTACTGTGTTATTTGTAGATTTGGGTTTTTACTAGGAAGTTCCCACGTTGATTTGTTTTCTTTTGACTTTGTGGTTTTCCTGATGAGGAAAAGTGAAAAGAGGTTTTCTCTCTTTTATGGTTTAATCTATTACTATGTTCTTGCATCAAGGTAATTATCTAGTTCCATGGAATCAAGTTCATGATTGAATGGATGGATTTCCACTTTGTCCTTCAATCAAAAAAATATTTTGCATCAATGTAGTCAACAACTAGGAAAGTGAAATGTTTCTTGTATTAAGGTTTGATTCCATATATTGAAACTTGATCTTACAATTGAAGGATGAACCATCCCAGTTTTGTGCATCATTAAGTGGGTTCTTTTTGTTATTCATATTCATTTATTGATGTGTCCATTGAGTACTTTGGACTTCAGGCATTCTAAAATTTGTTCTATTGAAGGCCAAATTGTTTGAGACTAACTTGTCTATCTAAGATGGACCCAAATTGGAATCCACCATTTGTTATTTAGAAGTATGCTTCCTGAAATATTTGAACCATAGAAAACTAGGTGGAGCCAACACCCATTGTTTGGTAGCATTGTTGTATGATTCCTCATTTCTAATTTGAAAGGAAGCATAAGCTATACTTTGCTTGTTTCATCTTGACATACTTTTTTTCTGTGGTTATGCATTATTGATTTTATCCATTATATTATATAATCATGTCCTTTTTTTGTAATAACATTGTATGATAAACGATTCTCTTTGCAAGAGATGTACCCAAGGTAAGTAAGAAGCTTGCAATTTCTTAGGTATTTGGAGACACACATCTAAAATTCCATCTAATATAGATCCCAATGTGAGAAAAGTTGATCTTTCTTATCAAACGACACGATCCGAGATTGTTTATTAGGCACCTAATAGTTAGTTTTATCATTATTGTTTTTGGTTAAAAATAACATATAATCCATAATTCTATAACAATTTATTAATTTCTATCTTTTGTAGAACATGCTATCAACTGTGATCCTCCAAGAGGGTTGTTGACAATAAAAATCACAACGAAGATTTCGCCTGCAAAGTATTGCTAACGTCTATTATTTAAACTAAGCTAATGATATATAATACTCGTAGGTGGGACCCCCTTGTAGATTGGAGGATCAAAGATACTCTTATTACACATTTAATGCTATTGTTTCTATACATCTTACAGGGTTCTACATGATTGATGATGAAGTATTGGTTTTGTTTGCAACATAATGGCAGATGGATAATGCATTTTATGTGTTGATTCCGTTACTCTATGCTCTAAACTCCATGTTAAGCATGGAAGGAACTGCTCGACCAAGCTCGCATTTTTAAGGCCATTGGTTACATGTATGGTTCTTTTCGCCCATCCATGAATTCCCTCTATGTATGAAATGAATGTTGGCTCGATAATGTGTTGGTCTGTTTTTATTGAGGTTGGCAACTATGTAAACGCGTGGTGTTTTCTCTGGAACGACTGTGTGTTATTCATTGCAAATGGAAAAATTGATGGTTGGAGTTACGATTTCATTGGTTGTTCAGTGTGGTGGAAACCGTGATGGCTCCTTGTTGTATTTATGGGTTTTTGTTGGAGGGTTTCAGTCTGTTTAACCTTGTTGGTCGTCTCCTCATAGCTATAGTAACCACACCCAATTTTATTTGGTGCTATGGGGTTTTTGTGTATGTTTTGAACCACCTTTTGGTAAGTACATATCTTTTTCTCCTGGTTGTGGGTTCATTTTACGTTATTGGTATTCGCACAGTTGGTTATGGGGTGGATCTTACACCAAGAAGCATGATTTAGGGTTGTTGGTAGTACCTGGGCTCTTCATTTCTATCAACATTATTCATCTATTCGGGAAAAACACGAGGGTTATACCTCTGCATGTTCTTGGTGTTGGTTACCGGCCAGTAAGAAACCTCTGCTCCTTTGCATCATGGTCTACCCTACCTTGTGTCGAACCATCATCCTATCTTACAAGATAAAGGTTATAAGGCTTGTGGTTCCACCGCGCTTGTCTCGAAGGCTCTCACCTACTTTTGATATGGTTGACCTCCAGTCTCCTTGTGTTTGGTTCCATCGAGCGAACCCTTGATTATTTTGTTCATTAGTTAAAAAGCCCGATTTTGATAAACTAAACCAGTCACACCCTATCGGGCATCTTGTTGATTGTCATAAGTTGGTTGAGTAGTATTGACAATGACTTTGATTGTTGGCTCGTCTCTGTTTGATTGGGTTGATTGGAGAGTTGTAATTGGAAATGACAATGGGCATATAGTCGCTACCTCCTTTTGTTGTGACAGTTGAATCGATAACTCAACATTGTTATAAATGCCCTGATTGGGAGTAATTGGATATGTACAATCACAAAGATGCCTCTTTGCATTATGCATTGGTCTGTGTGTTCCTACAACATGGTATAAATTGAAGTAGTGATTGTTGTGTGTTTAACTTTCCCGATCAGGATTATTGCAATTTGAAGAGTTGATGATTGTGACCTGGTTGTCTACTATGTATGATTTATGGAGACATTGTGCATATTTTTGTTTTATTGCACCATCAGAGATGAGAACGGGGTTTTGGTAGTATTGTTTCATTGCAAATTTAATTGTTAAATTTGTTAAAGGAATGGAATCAGACATGGTTTAAAAGAGTCTGTTCAACTCAGGAAAGACCCGTGTCTACGTTAATTTGAGAAATTAAATTATGGGCAGTGGTTGATGTTTTTTTACTATGCTGAACAGAGTTGAAGCAATATGACTGTGTGTTCCTTGGATTTTGTTTTAAATATAAAAGGGAAGGAAATGAAAAAAACATAATTCCTTTAACAAGATGGATGAAAGTCATGACGATTATGGGTATGATTATACATTGTGTTAATTGAAAGTTTTTAAAGAAATTGGATGTGGGACAGTGAACAAGTTTAGCACACAGAAATTGTTTAATTGGTCACAGTAATTGTTTAATTGGTGATGGAATAGTTGTATTGAATACAAAACTATTTTTATGGATTACTTAATTAGTTTTTCGAACAATATTTGGTTTTTTTTCCCTACCATTATTTCACTTTTTTCACATTACAATCCCCCTCGCCTTCCCATATTCAATATCCACTCCTTGTTCCTAAAATTTAATTATAGTTAAGACAAGTTCTGTATTATGACAGTTAAATGATCACATGGATGAATTACAATGATATATTCTTTTGGTTTACGATACAGTTGATTGTTTGATGTCTGTTGTTAAAATATTGTGTAACTGCAAAGAATATTCTTATCCCCTTTTGTAGATAAAGATAAAATATATTTATTATTGATTAGATCAATCCCCTTTTGTGGATTGATAATGTTGGTCATTGTAATTGATTAAATCCCCTTTTTCGGATTGGTCAAACCCTAATTGTAATAGGCTAAAGAAGAAGTCGGCCCTACCAGTGAAGAGACACTTCCACACGTGCCAGAATTGTATAAATAAGAGAGGCCAACGCCTCATTTAGACACACACACAACTCACTCATCTAGTGCGCAAGTTTTGAAGGAAGCTGCAATTGTCGGTTGCCGGAAGAAGGAAGAGAGAGAGGCGTGTTGCTCAGTGTTGGATATTCTCTGTTGTCTGGTTCATTATCTTGGCATTGTATTGGCTATCTATATTAAGGAAGTTTTTCTAGGTTTTCTTCCCCTTGAGGGTTTCCCAGGATAAATGCTTGTGTACTCTTGTGATTGTGTTTCTCTTAGTGATCCTGTCTATGCTATTGTTATCTAGTAAATTGAAAGTAACCTAATAATAGTAGAAACTTTAACATGGCTTTAGAGCTAAGCTGAAGAGAGCATCTTTCACAGGAAAAAGAAAAAATGTCACTGTTGTCTTACATGAAAATTAGGGCTTTTTATTGAAGAAGGTTTTCAGCCCCAAATCCATCTAGAAAGGTGCGCCCTACCTCAAGGAACATTTTGGCATCTTCAGCGCACTTTTTCAGTGGCTAGATATCTCGGAAAGTGAAACCCTAGTTTTCATAAAGTACCAGAAAACCAGAAGTACCAGTGTACCAGAAGTACCAGAAAACCAGAAGCACCAGTCCAAAAATCCGCAAATCAAGTTTGAAGGGGTAAAATGTGGATTTTCATAAATCTGACTATACCAGCATACTCGCCTCAGTCCAACGCATATTTTGGTGAGTTCTGTTTTTAGATCCAAGAAATTTGATTTTTTATTATTTCTATAGCCCGAAGGGCTAGGGTTTCTACTACAAGAAACAATGGCTACCAACATGAGGGTAGAAGACAGGCTGGAAGGATCTAGAAACTTTAGATCTTGGAAGCATAGGTTGCAGATGGTTCTAGACGAGAATGATCTCCTAGAACATGTTACAGTGGGTGTACCAGAACCAGATGAAGAAGAGAAAAAGACCAAGCATAAGAAGAATGAAAAGAAAGAAAAGAGAATCGTGTCAAATTCAGTAAAAGATCACTTGATCCCTCATATATCCGAACTACAAACAACAAGGCAAATGTATGAAGCACTCAACAGGTTATATGAAAGCAAAGACATTAGCCACAATCTTACCTTAAGAAATCAACTTCGTAATATGAAGATGGACAACTCAGAATCTGTCATATCCTACCTTATGAGAGTTTCTCAGATCAGAGATCAACTTGGAACTATTGGAGATGTCATTAGTGACAAGGAGTTTGTAACCACAACCCTAAATGGGTTTCCAACATTTTGGATTCCCTTTGTACAAGGAGTGTGTGCAAGAAGCAAGTTACCCAAGTTTGATAAGTTATGGGCAGATTGCACACACGAAGAATCTAGACTTGTAGACCAACATAAGGGATTAATTGTTGACGAAGAGGAAGCTCTTA
>ML779859.1:186010-204427 GCA_009831015.1 Picea engelmannii
AGAAGAAGTCGGCCCTGCCAGTGAAGAGACATCTCCATCCACACGTGCCAGAGTTGTATAAATAAGGAGGCTAGCGCCTCATTTAGACACTCTCACTTGTTCATTTTGAGGAGCAAGTTTCAGAGCTGCAGTTGGAGAAGAGATAGAGAGAGAGAGAGGTGCATTCTTGGGAGAGGACTTTATGTATTTGTTTGCGTTATCTCTTGACATTGTATTGGCTATCTATAATAAGAAAGTTTTTCTGGGTTTTCTCCCCCATGAGGGTTTCTCAGGATAAATGATGTGTCTCTTGTGATTGTGTATTTCTCAGTGATCCTATCTTATGCTATTGTTATTTAGTGAATTGCAAAGAACTCTAATAATAGCTTAAACCTTAACACTCCATTTCTTCATCCATTTGAGAGTTAAAAGAGAAAGTCCATAAATTTTTCTCCTTGAAGTAAGAGAAAATTATGGTTGAATGATTATGCATACAAGGATAAACCCCTTCATACTTAACATTTTTCATGAGTTATTCCCAAATTCCCGGTCATTTTTTCATTAAAGCCGCTCACTTCCCCCTTTTGCATAATCATTCTGGTTATATCTTCTTGATCTGTTGTTCTTGGTATGAGAAACCATGTGTTATGTGTTCTTAATATGTTGGAAACAAATTTCCCTATGGATTCGCCAGTTTGTTGACGATAAAAATCACAACAAGGATTTTGCCCGCAAAGTATTGCTAACACCTATTATTTAAACTAAGCTAATGACATATAATACTAGTAGGTGGGACCCCCTTTTAGATTGGAGGATTAGAGATAGTCTTATTACACATTTTATGTTGTTGTTTCGATACTGCTTACAGGGTTCTACATGATTGATGATGAAGTATTGGTTTTGTTTGCAACATAATGGCAGATGGATAATGCATTTTATGTGTTGATTCCGTTACTCTAAGCTCTAAACTCCATGTTATGAATGGATTATATTCACTGTTATTTAATTGCTATTGTCACCATGATTCATTACCTGCACAAGACACATGTTAGTAACAACAAGGGAAATATGAAAAAAAATCCAAGAAAGGGAACTATACTATGCTATGCTATACTATGTGCAAATGAAATTTAAGGAAATTAATATTAGTCCTAACTAGCAATGTTAGTGGCTATATGATTTGTATTGAGTTATATTGGGCACATTGGATATATGTTAGAGTATGGTTTTGGAAATGGTTAATATGGATTGGAGTGGTGCAATTAGAAAGCAATGCGTGCAAGTTTCGATGCATGGATTAATGGTTTTGCTGGCTGTCATGCACTACGCAATTGAATGATATGGAGGATGGAAGTGAAGTACAGTAAATGCACGTCACTCCAAACTTCTCCCACTGGGCCGTCACCCTAGCATGATTATTGTTCATTTTGGTTTTTTTGTGGTTAAGCTCTGAGGTTCAGGCGTGGAAGGAACTGCTCGACCAAGCTCGCATTTTTAAGACCATTGGTTACATGTATGGTTCTTTTCGCCCATCCATGAATTCACTCGTTGTATGAAATGAACGTTGGCTTGGTAATGTGTTGGTCTGTGTTCTCTTGAGGTTGGAAATTGTGTAAACGCGTGGTGTTTTCTCTGGAATGACTATGTGTGTTATTCGTTGCAAATGGAAAAATTGATGGTTGGAGTTAGGATTTCATTGGTTGTTCTGTGTGGTGGAAATCATGATGGATCCTTGTTGTCTTTATGGGTTTTTGCTGGAGGGTTTCACTCTGTTTAGCCTTGTTGGTTGTATCCTCACAGTTATAGTAACCACATTCGGTTGTATTTGTTGCTATGGGGTTGTTGTGTATGTTTTGAACCACCTTTTGGTCACTGCATATATTTTTCACCTGGTCGTGGGCTCATTTTACATTATTGGTATCTGCACAGTTGTTTATGGGGTGGCTATTACACCAAGAAGCATGCTTTAGGGTTGTTGGTAGTACTCGGGCTCTGCATTTCTATTAGCATTATTAATCTATTGGGGAAAAACACAAGCGTTATGTCTCTACGTGTTCTCGGTGTTGGTTACTGGCCAGTAAGAAACCTATGCTCCTTTGCATCATGGTATACCCTACCTTGTATCAAACTGTCACCCTATCTTACAAGCTAAAGGTTATAAGGCTTGTGGTTCCACCGTGCTTGTCTCGAAGGCTCTCACCTACTGTCGATATGGTTGACCTCCAGTCTCCCTGTGTTTGGTTCCACCGAGCGAACCCTTGATTATTTTGTTCATTAGTTACATAGTCTGATTTTGATAAGCTAAACCAGTTGCACCCTGTCGAGCATCTTGTTGACTGTCATAAGTTGGTTGAGTAGTATTGACAGTGGCTTTGATTGTTGGCCCTTCTCTGTTTGATCGGGTTGATTGGAGAGTTGTAATTGGAAATGATAATGGGCATACAGTCACTGCCTCCTTTTGTTGTGACAGTTGAATCGATAACTCAACATTGTTATAAATGGTCTGATTGGGAGTAATTGTATATGTACAGTCACAGAGATGCCTCTTTGTTTTATGCATTGGTCTGTGTGTTCCTACAACGTGGTATAAATTGAAGTAGTGATTGTTGTGTGTTTAATTTTCCCGATCGAGATTAATGCAATTTGAAGAGTTGATGACTGTGACCTGGTTGTATACTGTGTATGATTTATGGAGACATCGTGCATCTTTTTGTTTTATTGCACCATCGGAGATGAGCATGGGGTTTTGGTAGTATGGTTTTATTGCAAATTTAATTGTTAAATTTGTCAAAGAAAAGGAATCGAGCATGCTTTAAAAGAGTCTGTTCAACTCAGAAAATACCTGTGTCTACGTTGATTTGAGAAATTAAATTATGGGCAGTGGTTGATTTTTTTTTTTATATGCTAAACAGAGTTGAAGCAATATGACTCTGTGTTCCTTGGATTTTTTTTTAAATATAAAAGGGAAGGAAATGAAAAGAAACATAATTTCTTTAACAGGATGGGTGAAAGTCATGACAATTCTGAGTATGATTATACACTGTGCTAATTGAAAGTTTTTAAAGAAATTGGATGTGGGACAATGAACAAGTTTAGCACACAATAATTGTTTAATTGGTCACAGTAATTGTTTAATTGGTGCTGGAATAGTTGTATTGAATACAAATCTATTTTTATGGATCAATTAATTAGTTTTTCGAACAATATTCAATTTTTTTCCCTACCATTATTTCACTTTTCGCACATTACAATCCCCCTCTCCTTACCATATTCACTATCCACTCCCTGTTCCTAAAATTTAATTATAGTTAAGATAAGTTCTGTAATATGACAGTTAAAGGATCAAAAGGATGAATTACAATGATATATTCTTTTGGTTTACGATACAGTTGATTTCTTGATGTCTATGAGCAATAATAATGATCTTTTCCCCCCTCATTTTAACATTTTTTTCGCTCAATACAACCCCTCACATATCCCAGAACCCTTTTTCACCCCCTTCTCATTGAAAACTATTAAATGATTTGTATGGATTGGATTGCATGAGACTGATATGTTGCTGAGCCAAATTTTATTTCATGTTTAAAAGAGTTGTCATGTATGGTTGTTAAAGAAACTATTTGCTAATCAATAATGCATACAAGGATGAGATTTTTCAGCAGAGATAGCCATGGACGGGGTAACCGAGGAAGAGGAAATTGGAACAGGGGCCCTAGAAGGCCAAGATTCTCTATACACTTTGATGCAGACTCGCAAGAGTTAGGCCAGTTATTTCAAGCTGGGTTTTTTAACTGGATTGGGCAAGGAGTGGTCCAACCTAGGCCTAAAAGGCCTCCCTTCCAAGCCCCACATGTCCCTGGTATCACAATGCCTCCTCATGTCTCTCTGCAACCTGAAGTCCCTGAAAACGACAGATGGCAAGAGATTTCCCACCCGACAGTCTCCCAACATCGTGGCTGACCTAACTTGTCTCTACCTTCTCCTCCACCTATTAATCAAATTGTCCAAGATGCCCCTGTCCACTCACCAGTAAAGTATTCCCATTCAAGAAAAAGCTTAAAAACCAAGGCCCACCATGCTCCTGAAAAAGGAAAAGCCACGACTTCCCCTTCCTCACCCTCAAATGACTCTGATAAATTTGTGTCCTCCCGCATGCATTTGAGAGATGATTTCTCTCATGTGATCAATCATATTAGGCCCAAAGGCTCCACATAGCCCAAGGAAAATTCAAAGAGATCAAAAGGTGACAACAACAACAAAGGAAATATTGCCTCCCAGAGTGGAAAATATGGATTTTAAGTTTTTATTTATTAATTGTTGAGAACAATTGACTTTTGAATTTTCTGAAAGCACACTATTTTTTGGATATATGGGTAATATATTTATTTAAATAATTTCAATTATCATTGATATAAATTGTCAAAATATGAAAGTGATGATGGGAGTCACAAGGAGGGATGTTTTGTTTGATTAACTAGTGTGTTATCATTGTTAAAGAACTAAAGGGAGTCACAAGGGGTCCCACCTACTAGTTATTATTTATTTAAAACCCTTATTATGATTTTATTACTTTTCCCCTTTAACTAAAAAGTTGGTTGAGTTTTAGTTAACTTAACTAAAGAAGTAGTTCAACTACTTCAACCGATTTTAATTTGATTAAAGGCAAAAGAAAAATGAGGAACAAGAGGAGAATAGAAGGAGAAACATACTAAGGTTTGCTCTTTAAGTTTTTGTTGAGATAATTCAGTTTTCATTCATTCTTTAATCCATTGGATGCCTAAGTCTCTTTTATGATAGCATGGTACTATTGTAGACAACAAGATTTAGGGTTGAATTACATCATTCAGACACTTGTTTTTCATAGGTGTTGATCTATCTTTGATAGTCTATGTAGTATGTATCGAATTGTCTGTGTAGTATGTATCGATCCCTACTTACGACAAAAAGCGAAGCATAAGTGAGTTTTTTTTTTGTTTTTAAGAGTTAAGAGGCAAGAAGGCGACGACGACAACCGTTTATCCACACCACTGACTACGAACACAAGCACGCAGTTCAGGCAACATGTTACTATGACATCACACACAGGCACAAGACAACTGGAAAAACATGCGCAAAATAACAAGGAGGACGACTACCCGCCCGAAACAACACGACCACGCCTACAATGCTAAGGTACCACATCCCCGTCCCGACATCACGGCCTAGACGATCAAATACTAGAACCTCAAGGCACGTGGACCTAACACCTGAAGGTGTTCGACCCTTGCGCCAAAACAACTTGCACGTTCGACATCACTACACGAAGGCACCTACTCCGGCCAGGATCTCGTTTTCCGCTATCCCCTAAGGCACGCCATGATCCCCTCATCAAGAATCATGCCGTCCCCAGGTGATAGTCGCGTCGATAACCTTGGCACGTCACCTCCTGCCTGGACCAAGGACTCTAGATCCATTCGACACGCTAGAAACTGAATACCGAGAGGAAACCACAGTCGTAACCCAACAACAAGTCAACGAAACACTAGAGGACGAAAACAAGGGATGACACAAGCCGATACACGACATCTTCCACACCCAACCAATCACCCAGTCTGAACTAGTCAATGGTTGCAATCGATTTTAACATGGGTCGTCATCCTAGACGGGGCACGTCTAAGTTATAACTAGTCATTAATGCACCCGCTAATTTCACGTTAAAACAATTAATCTAGCAAGTCTAAGTAATCAATACTAGAACCATAATTAAAAGTACAATCTAACCTCAATTATAATCCATTTAGCAAGTCTAAAATTGGCACTCTAGTCTTTACTAACCAATCAATTTTTAATCATTGTTACAACCTAGAAGGACAATTCTATATTAATCCAAATCTCCATCCGACTAGCCATTAACTTTAACAACAACATTAACAAACTTAATGTAGAACGCTACCATTATAACCCTTATGAATAATTTAAACCTCAACATGTAGTCTAACTATATTGACTGAACTAACAATACTAGCAGTCCATTAACATTGAGAAGGGAACTACTAACTTTTAACATTACTGGAGCAATTCATCAAGGAAATTAACATATCAGTTACATAACAATTAATATAGAAATAACCAAGCGAATATCACGACTGTTGTCTGTTTAACTCACTGTGGCAATTAGTTATTAAGAAGAGATCCGCTAACCAATAACTTGCTATAGCAATAACATGGCAATTAATATGGTAATAAACATAACACTTATCATAGAAGATAACAAGGCATTAACATGACTGTAGACCATTTAGCTCACTGTGGCAATTACTCATTAAGAAGAATTCGTTGTCCATTAACTTGTTGTAGCACAACAGTAAAAATGGAGTGCGCAAATGGTGGCAAATCGTGGTCATTCCAGCATCAACACAATCACAGTTTTAAAGGCAAACGTTGTTCCATACGTCAGCAATGTAGTACACAATTTAATGGCAACGTGCCCAGTCGACAACAAACTCAACAATTAAAGGAAAACATATCCAATCAACATCAACGCGGTCCATCATATAAGGGAAAATGTAGTCACATATTAAAGGCAAATCATGGTCATTTACTGCAAAGTCGGTTATGATTTAAAAGGCTTAAATCGTGGGCAAATTCGACAACAACTCAGTCAACATTTTTAAACAATTTTGTGGGTGTTTTAACAACCAATCAACAAACGTTTTGGGAGCAATTTCATGGGCAGTCAAGTCATGGTAATCAAAACCTGTGAAATAAAATTGTGGTGAGATAACCGTGGTATCAGTGCAGAAGAAAATCCATGATAGTAAAAAACAAATCGTGGGAAGGGCAAACGCTGGCAGGGATAGGGTTATTACAACATGCACTATACAATCGCAGATCAAACTTAATTCATTCAGTTCACACGCCAAACATAGAGGAAAAACGTGATTACAGTCAATACCCGATCTAAACGCAGAGGAAGGGTTAATTTAAACAATACACGGTTCAACGCAGCCAGGGTTAAGGGTTTTCTCCCCTTTTTTTCCGCTTGGGATACCCATCAAATGCAGACAACGATAACAATAATCGTTTCTGAATTAAGGGCATAAGGGAAAAAAATCACAGCCTAGAAAAGAAATGCAGACAACCATGACATGTAAGATTTGACAACATCATAATAACAACAATCACAGCCACGGGTACACGTAAATACACAGGATTTTAATAAAAGAAAGGTTCCTTTCGCATTTACATATCTGCTAAGAAATAATAGTCTACTCTTTTATCTTCGATCCAGGTTGATTCTTATATGTAATTCCAAGCATTCCGACATATTGAATAATTTTAAATCCTACTATGTAGAACACACACACACACACACACACACACACACACACACACACATATATATATATAGCAGAGCAATCCAAACAAACCACACATGGTTAAAAATTATCCCTCGATACACAACGCAAATTTACAGTTATCTAAGAATAAAAACGCAGGGTGAGAATTTGATCCATCAAGATATAAAAACGGGGTAAAAACGAGATAATGATGAGATATAAGCATGCTGAGGTTGAAGAAAAACTTCGCCAACAATCAAAATTGCAGAGTTAAATAATATCATCAAGGCGTAAGGAGAACCATCCGCCAAGGACAAACATCAGAGGTAGACAACTGACAGGAGCATCCTTCGCTCATCATCCTCGCACAGAAAGGAAGGGCGTTGAGATCCATAAGTCTATTAACGCTGAAGCGACGACCGTAGATCAGGCTCTTGGCCGATTGCCCAGGAGAGAACTAGTGAGGTAGGGACGAAGGAAAAAGAACCACAAAGGTCACAATCAAAACACCACAAGGTGGTCAAGACATGTGGGGAAACGAAGGCCATGGGAGTCAATCAATCATCGAGATAGACTAAGAAAAAATTCAGTCATCAATCTAGACAATCAGTTTACTTACTCCAATAAACATGCAGATCAAGCATAAATCCTACCACAATCTACCATACAAAAATGAAGAGAGCGTATCGTTGCCTGATCACCCGCTCTGAGTGACGTCCCACGCACTCCGTGCAACTCCCGCTTGTCGACCGACAAGACTTCACCGGTACCTCCCAGCCAATGCTAGGGGTACTCTTCTTCCCCCTTACCCCCCCGAGCCGCAAATGGGCCACCCACACTATCCAAAGATTCAGCTAGCTCCCAGCTCGTCTCACAAGGCCGAGCTACCACTCCTCACCGAGCTGGGTATCCCAACTCCCACAAGCTAAGTTAGTCAAGTAGATATTTATGCAGCGTAACGTTACACAAATAGAAGAGATCCTTCATCCTTCTCCTTCCTTCATTATATAGATTTTTGAAGTCCCTTACTTTCCTAAAATCTCATTTAATTAAAGTTTTAAAAATTAATTCCTAAAATTTCCTCCTCATACAAGTGTCACACATACCCTTCATTCCTCCACAAATTAATTTCTTTAATTAATTAATTTCCCTTATTTCCCTCACCCACCTAGAGTCACTCCTAGAATTGCTCCTAGGTGTCCCCAAATTCTTTTACAGGTTTTAATGACTTTCCCCATTATCTATTTGCTAGTTCAGTTTTAAATTAGAAAGTTTTTAATGGTAGATACCTTACTAAGTTTGGCTTTCTGCTTTTTCCCTTGGGTTTCCCTTTTCTTCTTATGTTTCCCTCTTTTCCTAGTTTCCTAAATATTTTAGTTTTTCCTCTTTCCCCTTTTCATTTAGGACTCAAATTGGCAGGTGTAGAAATTAGCCCCCTTTTTCCTTTTTCCCTTTTTAGTTAATAATTTTAAATTATCATAAAAAAAAATAAAACAATTATCCCCCCCTTTTTTTTATTTTACCCTAACAGATTTTTATGAATTATTTAAATTGCTTACTCCCTTATTGTTACAATATTTAATGAGGAGTATAATTGTTATTTACGTTGTTTATTTTATTTTTTATTTATTTTTTAAAATAGATAGATAAAATTTTATCACTAGCATAATTTAGACTTAGACCTTAAATTTTCGTGCTAGGTGACATTTTATTAGGGAATTTGTTTCCATCTAGGTTCATTCATTTATCATCAACAACACGATGTGCCCTTCAGGACGCACTAGGTTCTCCAAGGGTGTCACTCGCCTTAATTTGTTTCCCTTGTGTGACATGCCCTTTAGGAAGCACTAGGTGCTTTAAGGGTGCCACTTGCCTCTTTCCATCTTACTTGCGCGACTTGCCCTTCAAGATGCACCACGTGCTCCAAGGGTGCCACTTGCCTCTTGATTGACTTGGTAGAAATAAAAAAACCCTGGAGTCAATACTCCGCCAGTTGAACTTGTGGGAGACTAAGGGCCTCTAAGGAATAAGGCCCCTGCCTTATTGTGCGCCCCTTAGAGTCATCATGAGCGACTGTCGCAGTCTGCTCTCACGACATCGTGGGTCCTCTCGAACTAAGTAAACGTTAACCTACAGTTCAAGCCACGACGGGAGTGCTAGTAGGTTGTGGCAGGGCTGTTGTCCACACCTCTCCCTCAACGTCTCTGGTAGTCGTGTGTGACCCCTTTACTCCACATGTGAGTCTGGTCGGCAAGATATCGTCAGCCTACATCATCAACGAATCATGTCAAAATATATCCATATCATATCATCTAATCAGATGCACTAATATCACAATAAAACAATCAAACCCCAATGGTACACTCCTCGACTCGATCCAGAGTCTAAGGGGTTCTATCAATGCCTCTTCATCCCCGAGGTCCAAGATCCTGCACACTCAGTGAAACTGAATCAATAACACATGTCTATGTCAATGCAGTAAAACAACATGTCATCAATCCATAACGCCTCATAATCAAAATCAAATGTTTTAATAGCATAATAATCTGGATCACTTGCAAGAAAGTGTCCTCAAAGAATAAATTCGTTCAATGCACCAGAGCAGGATGTTACATAGTTCAACTACTTCAACCAATTCTAATTTTCTTAAAGGCAAAAGGAAAATGAGAAACAAGAGGAGAATAGAAGGAGAAGCATACTAAGGTTTGCTCTTTAAGTTTTTGTTGAGATAATTCAGTTTTCATTCATTCTTTAATCCATTGGATGCCTAATTCTCTTTTATGATAGCATGGTCCTATTGTAGACAACAAGATTCAGGGCTGAATTACATCATTTAGACACTTGTTTTTCATAGGTGTTGATCTATCTTTGATAGTCTGTGTAGAATTGTCTGTTTGTGAATTAAATTTCATGACTGACAAAGGCTATTGTGCAGAGTCGAGTGGGCAACAATCTATTGAAAGCCGATACATCTTTTAAAGTTCATTTGTTTTACTTTCTGTTAGAAGTCCTTTTGTGTGATTCATCGGGGACATCTAAGTTTGACTTTGGTCCAAAACTTCCTCAGGGAATTTTGTAAAGAGAATGATTCTTTTGACGAATTGGAATGAAATAAACGAGTGCTTTATGTCTCATCTGTTTTGATTATTGACTTGGTGTATTTTTACTTCTGTCTCTATAATTATTTCAGCATCTGTTATATTCAGAAAATTACATAAATAATGAATTTTTCAGCAAGCTTTCATTTATAAAAAACCAGCCTAAGCACTTGTAATCAATACCTGTGAATTATGATACAAATTTTGATGACTATAAACATAGGGTGATATTCTCGTCTATCTTTCTTTATCCAAGCAATATCTAAAAATGTTTGAGTAAGATCATTTCATATCTTTTCCTCAACAAGTGTATCTTTCAAGAAATATCATTTTGAAAGAAGCCATATATACCATACTGTTTTGTAGATCTATAGTTCACAACCTTTCCTACAAGGATATGACTACAACAATGGATAAAGAGAATCTACCTATTGAAATTCCCTAACCTATGGTTACCATCATGGGGAGATCTGAAGGAAGGAAGTTTAACACATGAGTAGCAGTTGAAACATAATTTGGAAAATTTATTGATGTAGATGATTTCCATGTACTTGTCCCAAAGCTTGATGTTGTTGAGAGTATGGAGACATTTTTTTTCATAGACTAGATGATCAATGATAATCATGTATTAATGGATATTCATGTGGAAATTCAAATATATTGTGATAGTATTTGACTTTTCACAGTTTTTTATATATAATATATATGTGGTTCAAATATATATGTTTGTACTTGATCTTATTTATAGTATTGTTAATTGTCCCCATGGTGTAGAGAAGTCGGTGAGGGAGTGCACTATTAAGACACTTTGTAAGTGAACTCACCGGTTTGAAACCTCCGGGGACACCACACATCCAACAATGTTAAAGGATGGTGTGGTCTAGGCTGGGTGCGATCCTCGGGTGATTTTTATGGCTTAGATGCCCCTAGATCATGGCATCTCAGCCACATGCCAATCTCGTAAGTCAGGGATATTTAGCTAACAAATTTTTTTTTATAGTATTGTTAATTAAAGATGCAAGTTTACATGTTTATATAAATTTAATTTCTTTCCACTAATTCAATTGCATATATGAATTTTTTATTTATTGTTTAAGTATATAATTTTTTATATAATTTGTTTCATTCATATTCCATTAGTGTCAACATTGTATGACCTTTTTTTAAATAATTCATATCATATTAATTTACATTGAATAATAATGATGAAAGAAAAAAAAAATGAATACAAAACTACCAAGTTAGCAGTAAATATAATGAATATGAAACTACTAAACGAAAGATACTACTACTATTTTAGTCGAGTTATAAGGGACTAGAATTATACTACTTGTATAGTGCTTTATAACATGAGTAAATATATGAGTAACAATGATAAAAGATAATGAATAATAAACTAATAAATATGCTACAAGATGACAACAATTAATAACTAATTAAACTAGTAATTGTACTGCAAAATGGTGACAATTAATGACCAAATAAATGAGTAAATGTACTACAAAATGGTGACAATTAATGACCAAACAAACGAGTAAATATATTACAAGATTATGAATTAATTCAACCAATTAATGACTAAGAGAGATACAACTAAAATTTAGTCGGGGGAAAGGAGATTGCAAATTTGATACCATTAGTTGCCAACTCAAAAACAATAGTTTATATTCAAATTTTAGTTGTTTTTTTAGTAACAAATTAGCCAATTTGTACTAGTGGAAGTTGCATTGATAAGGGGTGCACTAATATTGAAATTTGGTTTTCCAATAGAATTTTATTTAGGACATGAGAAAATGGTTTCCAAACTTAAAACAAAAGATATCTTTAACAAAGGGTCATGTATATAATTACACTCATGACTTGATGCATTTATCAAATGTTTTCACTTTATTTTTTGAATTTATTAAAGGTGAAAAAAATCTTCAACTTGAACCTAGTGACTACTTCTTTTGTGCTGTAAGAGGTGACTTAAATGTCAATAGTATTATCATTCTTTGCCATTTCCTCTTGGTCCTAGTTATGCACTAGCTTAATTCTATGCTAGGCCAAGTAAAGTTTTAGCCTTGACTACAAAGTTTCTTTGTCTAGTGGTTCTCTCATGTTTGCTTGGTTCTTAATCATTTTCATCCTACAGTTTCCCTTTGGAGACTAATCAACATAATTAAACACATCCTAACATGGAATCCTAATTTAAAAAATATGCCTATTAAGTATTATTTTTTGGTTAAAGACTAGCAACAAACTATCCTACTATAGGTAAAGTTCCAATACAAATTTTGGGTCTATGATAATGGAAATGGTTATTTGGGGAACGTGACTCTGTAATACAAATTAATCCCACCAACCGATATTCATATGCAATAGTTGTTGATATTTCAAATGTATGTATATTTTGTGTCATTGTACTATCTAAATTATTCAATATTTTTTAATTAACATAACATGTTCATAATCGAATATAGAACAACAAATATGAGATAACATCGAATGTTTACAATCGATGAATACCATGCACATGATGATATTATATCCAATGAGAATGGTTTGGCGAGATATCCATGTCCATGTAAATAT
Source organism: Picea engelmannii (assembly GCA_009831015.1). Lineage (NCBI taxonomy): Eukaryota > Viridiplantae > Streptophyta > Pinopsida > Pinales > Pinaceae > Picea > Picea engelmannii. The sequence goes on from ML779859.1 coordinate 198,981, forward strand.
TGTCATGGTGGAAAAATGAAAAAAAGAACTGTGATTATCAACATATAGCAGGATATGGGAATAGTGGTATAAGCCCCTGGGATGAAAATAATTATCCAAATATGATAGAATTTCATAGCATCAAATATGAAGAGGCAAAAAAAATATATGAAGCGGAACCAAATAGAGCACCAAACATAAATGAAGAGGCACCAATCTTAGAAAAAGGATTTGAAGTTGATAAAATGTTGAATGAGGGTCTCAACGATGACTAGAACAAGTTGATGGAGTATGCTTTAAAACCTATGCATGGTACTTGCAAGCTAATTCATTTGACATCAATATTTTAAATTCTTAACTTGCAAGCAGTGCATGGTTATACTTATGAGAGTGTGAATGAGTTATTGACATTATTACACTAGTTGTTACCACCTGATTCCACATTGCCAACAAAACAAAGTCAATGTAAAATGAAAATCACTAAGCTAGACTTAGGGTATGAAAACATCCACACATCTATGAATGGTTGTGTATTATTTCACAAAATAGAGAAAGTGAGACTAAATGTCCGAAATGTTAATAAGGAGGTACAAGCCATGGTCAAAATCAACTATGTTTCCTAGAAATTTTCTTTTCCACTTTCCACTAATCCCATCATTACTACAAATGTATAAGTACCAAGACATTGTTGAACTTATGTAATGTCATGCCCAAAATAAAAACACGGATGGAAAACAACAACATGTGCTTGATTCTAATATGTGGGTGGAATTTGAAAATGGATGGCCAGATTTTACCCAAGATACTCATAATAGAAGGTTGGGTTGGATTTAGATGGGGTGATCCCATTCTTAGATCAAATTACTAAATGGTCAACTTGGCCAATCGTTTTGATAAATTATAACTTGTCTAGCAACTAAACCATTTTTCTTAATGCTATCAGTGATAATATCAGAAAATAAAAGTGTGAGTTTATATGCAATTGGTGTTTATTTAGAGTCGTTATATGATAAGATAATAGACTTGTGGAAAGGAATTGAAGCAATTCAATTTTTAAGGGATGGTGATTCAATCAAATTCACTTTAAGAGCTTACTTATTGTTTATGATTCATAATGTTCTTGCATATGGCACATTGATGGGTCTCAATTCATGGATACCATGGAGGTTGTGCTTGCAACTTTAAAGATTTTGAGAGGCACTAAATTAGTTTTTTTAAGTGTATTTATTGTGGAAATTGTGGTTACCTTAAAATTGAGCATCCATATCATTGACCAAAACCATGTTTTAATGGTCAGGAAGAGAATCATGAAGCACCATTGCCAATTTCCAATAATAAGTGAATACATTATTGAGAATGGACCAAAAAGAATGTTGTTTATTCAAAGTGGTGGAATTTACGGTAGTAGAAATTATTCATATAATGAAATTAGTGTAAAATAATTGTGTATATTATATAAGTTGCCATACTTTAAGGATATAACCATTAGGCATACTATTGAATTTATGCACAATAAGAAAGATATAGTTTATGCTATTATAGAAACTTTTTTTTTTTGGTGCTTTTGATACTATTTCATCATGTTAATACTTTCAAGAACTAAATTTTCATTGAAATCTTTGTGTTGAAAACTATGATGATGGAAAATATAAAAAATATAGTGCTCATTATGTGTGGATAAAATAACAACATGCACAATTATTAAAGTTGATGTCTTAAACTCGCTTTCCCACTAGATATGTAAGTAGTAATATTAGAATCCAAACTGACATTAATAGTTTAAGAGGCCTCAAGACCCATGAAAATCATTTCATAATCAAGGATATTTTACCTATTGTGGTCAATATATCAAGTTTGGCAAGGGGGGAAATATTATGAATTATAAGATTGGTATTAATATTAAAGAGAACGAGTTTACATGTAATAGATCCTTCAAATTTTGATAGTTTGAGGGAAGAGGTTATTGAAGTATTTTGTTTATTGGAACATGAATTTCCGACAACAATCTTTAATATTTCAAAGCATCTTTTGATACATCAAGAATATGAACTAGATAATTATGTCTCAATAAGAATGAGATGGATGTATCCTATAGAATTATGTGTGAATGTTTTGAAAAAAATTGTTCATACTAGCAGAAAATTGGAAGGCGACATGTCTAAGGGATATTTAATGCAACAAGCCATGGTATTTTGAACATAATATATATGAAGTATTTTTAAACTATCAATTTGCATCTATGGGATGATGACAACGATGAAAGAGTTATAGGTGAAGTATTAGAATGCAATGGGTGCTTCTTCAAGCTATCACATGGAGAAATAACCATGATACATGCCTATTTTCTTTAAAGAACATCTTTGTTCGATAAGTGGCACAATTGAAAATACTCTTTACATGTTAATTTATTTATTCAATTGAATTTACACATTTATATTATTATTCTTACTATCTTGTACACTCGTATTCTATGTATAAAATATAAAGAAGAGAATGAAAAAAAGATGCACCAACCATGAAATTGTAGACGTCGTGATTTGATTAGAGGTCTTTCTTTTCCAAAATTTTATGAATGGATTATTGATGTAATCAATGATGAAAAAGAATAAGGTCAAGATATAGCAATGGAGGAAATTGATATTACACAATATCCACATTTATGGGCTTGGAATTTTAGTGGAATGTGGGCCTATGGTAGTCATTAAATAGTGGAACAAAAGGACAAAGGCAAGGAAAATTGTGATTCTATTGTTAGTGTTGAATTTCATCATGAAATCAAGAAGATAATTTATGTTGGAATCATCCAATAAATTATTTGAGTTGATTATGGTGAAAATTGTCATATATTATTAAAATGTAAATGGATCAAACCATTTGCAAGACAACTTGATGAGTATGGATTCAATACCTACAAATACACATCAATTTTTATCAGAGACTAATTAGTCATATGGTTCCCCTCTTCAAATTAACCAATCATTTCTAATTTATGATTTAAAAATCCTAGAATGGTTGTATATCATTCAAACAGAGTTTCGTTTAAAATTAAAAATCATGAAAGTTGTTGATATAATGCTTGATGGGCAATGTGATAATTTACAAGAAACATTGAAAGAGGACGTTGAAGATGATGATAGAGTGTTTGAATAAGATATTTTCATTCCCAATTAAGAGTTTGAGAGTGAGAATGTAATCCGCGTCACAGATGAGGATGAGGAAGAAAATTAAACAAATGCATACATGATTCATGATAAGGATTGTGATATCGATGGAAATGAAGATTATTATCATGATGATTTCTCACCTTAACTTACTTGTCACTTGTGAGGTTCCAATACTAAACTTTGGTAGTCACTAAACTAGTTACTACTTCCTTTGTAGTTGAACTATCCACCTTGCCAAACAACGATAGTTTTAAATTTTATATTTTAACCTATTAAGAGTCCAAACAAGGCATTTAAAGTTCATATGATTATTATTTGAATGATTTTCATTGTTGAACATGGCTGTTCAATGTTTACCATTTTCAATTTTTATTTCCAATCTATGTACTTATCCTCCAAGCAATATAGAAAATATCAATACTACACATATATTATAAGTTAATGACAAATTGAATATAGAGTACACATCAAATGGTCCAAACCTAAGCAATAATTAATTTTTCTGTACGAACAATCACAATGATTTCAGAGCACATTATCAGTGTCATTTAATATCAAGCATAGAAATGCTACTATATTAAATAATATTGCATTCACATAAGTCTAAACATTTTTTTCCTTGGAAAAAAAGTACTTTGTATTCAAGTGCCTTATCAATATGAGAAACAACAAGATGTTTGTGAAAAAAGGGTTCCCTACAAGATCAAAAAATATTCCTCCATAGATATGTTCCTCCTAGTTCCTTTGTAACCTCTACTAATAGATTTTATATCTTAATTACAAGTCCAAAAGTTTCTAGTGAAAATATTAAAACCATCAATTGTGATATTAACTACATGTTAGAGTAGAAAATAAGGATAATTATAATGTCTGTAGTGTCTCTATAGAGACACCTACATTATGTTCATGTATCCATATGAAGCCAAGATCCTGAAGAATGCTCTACTTTGACAAATTATCTACCTCATTGTTTAGATCTATAAAAATATTGGTGAAAGAAATTTCAGTAAACTGAGAAGAAATATCTAGAAAATGATTTTCCAATCCCTGCAAGTTTACATTATGTATATATTTTTCCCTCCTCATCCATCTAATGACTAAGAGAGAATCACCAAATATGTATAGGTTTTATAATCTTCCTAAAATAGCTAGTATAAATAGATCTGTTAGAGCCATAAATTATGCTTTATTGTTAGTCCCTTTTCCCAAATTTTCCTTAATCTTAATAAAGTGTTCATAAGAGATAAGGCACATCCTAATCCACAAATACTCTCTACCCCTTGACAAGCACCATGAAAAATTCCCCAAAAAAGAGTCATATCAATTACAAGTTCTCCTACTAGTTTGTTCCTCATAATAGGTCTAGCCTTCTTCAATTGATGGAAGGCAAAGATAACCTGTGCCATAATCTGGTTGGTGGGGATCCATATTTATTCAAATATAAAGCTCTTTTGAGACAACCAAAATTATTCCATATGGATCTATATGGATTAATACAACAAAAAATATTCATATGTATATTCAATATTCACTATATCCCTTTGAAAGTATATCCATATTCAGGTATACTTACAATTAGAAAAAGAAAAAAAAAAGGAAGAGAAGAGATACTTTGATACTTTGATACATTCATCCATCCATGCGAAGTGGAGCTATGAACAAATGGATAAAAATGTTCTTAAATGTTAATTTCATTTAGAAAATTTCCTAATGAAAATAGTAATATCAAAAGATGAAGTGCATCAAGTTGGGCCCATCCATATTATTCAAATATACAACTCACACACACGCCCTTTCCAAAATATATCATTACACTAAGCACCACACCTAGATTTATTATATGTGTTTTTAAAATATTGGTATTTGATCTGAAACCCCCGGTGGAAGACCAATAACTCAAGGAAATGAAATGATCAATTACATTTTTCATACTCTCTCCCCTCATAGAAACCCAGAAAGTGAGAAAGGGGATCGATCTCGATTATTTCAGTTCTCTATTCTGAAACCAACCATGCAAATAATAGTTGGAATCTTCTCCAATCCTAAAATTATTTGTATTTAACCATCAAGTAATATCCTTCCACACCTATGCCATAAATGGACAGAATATAGCCTAATGTAAATTAGTTTCATTCACTATTCTGATACCATATGTAACGCCCCCTTCGTTATGTCTATGAATAACGAAGTACAATTTTTTTTTTTCGTTTTAACAAATAAGAAATTAACAACATCACCTAATTCATATCAATGCAAAAACACATGACATCATAACTAAAGTGACACATGATCAAAATATAAACA
>ML779859.1:214601-228803 GCA_009831015.1 Picea engelmannii
ATAGTAAAACATCCTGTCATCAATCATGACGCATCATCATCAAGGTTAAGTGGTTCATCATCATAAAAATCCAGATCACTTGCGAGCAAGTGTCCTCAAAGAATAAGTTTTGTCAGTGCGCCAGAGCGGGATGTTACAGATCTCGATTATTTCAGTTCTCTATTCTGAAACCAACCATGCAAATAATAGTTGGAATCTTCTCCAATCCTAAAATTATTTGTATTTAACCATCAAGTAATATCCTTCCACACCTATGCCATAAATGGACAGAAGATAGCCTAATGTAAATTAGTTTCATTCACTATTTTTACATAAAACACAAATTCCAAGCCCCTAAGTTTTCCTTTTTTGAAGAGCCTCACAACCACAATATAAAATCCATATACCCTAATTTTAGGAAATTAGTTGGAATAATATTTAATTCCCCACTTGTCACTACCTATTCATAATAGTTTACTAATGATATTATCACATTTTTGTTTCTCAAGATTGATTATTTTGAACAACCTCTAATGAAGACATTGATAGGAGAATACAGAATGGAAAACCTAGCAAATTTAATTACATTGAGGATCCCTCATTCCTTGTCATATTCTTTCCTCAAATGTAGAGGAGAAAAATCAACACTAGACACAAAGCTTCAAAATCCCTTAATCCTCAAGTTCATAAACTTTCATAAAATATTTGAAGTGGAACCATGAGAATGTGAGCAAAGTCAAAGGACAAATAAATAGATGACAATCAGGATTTGGATAGTAGTGTGGATGTACATTACAACTATTGGTAGATTTAATTGGGCTCTAACATAACTAAATCCCCCACTATTTATTTTAGGCTCAACTTGACCATAATTGAGATATTGAAGCTTCCTCACAAAATTACACACCAAACATCCCAATTGATGTATTTTGTCTCTAATTGATCTATTCATCATAAATTCTTCAATATTTTCCTTATATTCAAGTTTAAGCTCATATTTTCCTTGATTTATTACCCTTTTGTTGTAAATTCCAAGATCATTCAATACTTTCTTTATAATTTTTTGAGGTCGATATGTTTGCATCGAAAGTTGCTTTAATGTCCAATTGGGATACTGATCAAAGAGTGTGAAAATAATGTTCTCTAATTCATTTTATTCCAATCTAGTTCTCTTCATTTCTTGGGTCTTAATTGGTGGAACGTGCCCCTCTTCTACCCTTTGATAATAATGATGAAAAATTCATCATTCCTTGCGTGATATTGTAACATCAATGAAATCGTTTCATATCTCACAATTATTATTTCTTCAAATTTTCTTCTACTGCAAAAAAGAAAAAACCTCCATCTTCACCAACAATGGCCCTAACCAACATAGTTTTCCCTACTCTAAGTTGCCCAACAAGAAAAACTCCTTTTGGAAAATTTCCACCAATGCTTTCAAGTATTCAAAAAGTGTCGAAAGTTATTCTACAGTGAATGGTGACTCTAAAAAATTCTTATTACTCAATTATGTATCACTTCTATAGGGATCTTTTAGCAATGTTGCCTCATTCAATCCATCTATATGTTTCCTTACTTCATGAGCCAAGATCCCAACATAACTTGATATGAATATTTTTTTGATGACTTTGAAGCTTTGTCCCAAGTCATTCATCAACCTAGGTAAGGAGGTATATCTAGGTCATTTCTCTCAATGACCTCCTCAAATCTGTCTTCTCGATATTTCCCACACATGAATATATAGAAAAGATCAACAAATCCAGTGGTATGTAAAACAAATTGATCTAGATTATTTTTGGCATGAAATGAGAGCGGAGATATAATAAAGAAATGTAGAGAGTCTCAGATATCCAATAATATAAAAGAAATATATCAGAGATGCAGCCATAAACACATAGATACAGTAATACACAATTTTTATTAATGAGCGAAAATGTACAAAGACTGTAAAAATATAGAGTGAAAGACTTGCTAGAATGGTGGCAACTTATCTCTGAGAAGAGATGTGACGACAACTCGCATTCATAAGAAGATGATATACAATGAGGCTCTAAAGAAATTTTTAACATAAAGTAAATCCAAAACCCTAACCTCAGAAGATGAAAAGCCAACAATTTTGTGGACCCTGTTTTGGGTAGTTTGGTGTATCAACTTACCGAGGGCGTAAATTTTGCATACAACCTTCGTTTTAGGCACACGATAGCCCGTTGGAAAGGTCTGTCCAAGGAATACACATATTATCATCAGACTCTGGCTAAATTCCTCATTCTAATTGTGGAGAGCCCTAAAAACGTTGTTTAGGGCCTCAAAACGACCCCAGAAGTTCGAGATTGAAAACTAGCGAAAAACTTGCCAAACTGAAAAACTACCAAAATGAGCCAGTTGGAATAGGTGGGTGGCCACCGATATCCACCTGGATCAATCCTCCCTCCTTAGGAAGAAATGGTCTCCATTGCGTTGAGTTCCCGGGGGAGAGGGGAAAACGATTGTTGCATCTGAATATTGGTGAGTTGCTTGCCTTGCTGGAGATGTTGCGATGCTTGGTTTGTGGAAGGTTGTCACAAACTTGTTGTTGGTGGGGTTGAATATGTTGAACTAGTCGGGCTACATGAGATGACTGTGTGTGGAAGGAATATTTGCGCTTTGCTGCAATATTGTCGACCTTCTTATGTTGGATAGAAGGTGCTTGAACCGAGGTTTTCGTGGTTGTAGTGTCCTTTTGTTTACCTTTTGAACAGATTGTGAAGACGTTGAATTTTTTAGTATGAGATACTACCTTGCAACATTGTTTAGGTGGGACAGTAGTCATAATTACCTCTGGTATTCTGTAGATATGACCCCCTAGAGTAAGAATTACACTACGAGGCTGAGACTCATAAATAACATGGCGCTTCCACATATATGGATGGCCCAAGAGAATGTCATAGACATTTAACAGGTAAACATCACATAATACCTCATCCTTGAAGGGCTGAATTTCATATGAAAATTGACACTGTTGCCTGACATGAAGATCTCGTCCTTGGCGAAGCCACCCGATGTTGTATGGTTGCGGGTGTGGTGTTGTCGACAATCCAAACTGTTTGATGACCTCTGCTGAGATGAGGTTCCTATGGATTCCGCTATCAACAATAAATGCAGGGGGGTCCCCTTCACCCACATCTGTGAATGAAAAAGGCGCTCCCCCTCTTCAGGATCTATTGGTTCTTCTGGTTGAATTGTTGCAGTCACAAAAATAAAAGTGGGGTATGTTTCGATGATCTGTCTTCTACTAGTATTTTCTTAATCATATTTTGAATCAGGGTTCGACTCCCTGTCTTTGATCTCGACCACAAATGATTTTTTTGAGCGACACTCATCAGTGTTGTGCCAGGGGATTTTGTGGAAATCACCACTTTCCAGTGTCCTTCTTCGTCTTCCCATGACCCTTCTTTTTATGTGGCTTAGAGTAGTTTTCGAGAGGTTGTTTGTTAGGATCGTCTTTATCATACTTTGTTTGTTGCGGGTTTGCAGACCTGAACTCCCGTTTGTTCTGGTGCCTAAATTTATGCTCAATTTTGAAAAAATATCGATAGGAAGCTGCCAGTGTTGAGATGTCTAGGAAATCCATTTCGGTTTGGATGTACCTATGCAAAGCTCTGTGGTATTTCAGAACCAGATGTTTCTCATGTTCTTTTATACCCAACTTGGTGCACAAGGTATGGAAGGTATTGGTGAACTCTGAAACTGCTTGGACCCTCTCTTCACGCAGCATGGTCCATCTTATGTACTGGTCTTCATAGTTTCCAATGGGGTAATATTGTTCCTTGACCGCATCCACAAAAAAATCCCAAGTGGGATCGACCCCATATATTCTAGACTCCTCTGTGTAACTTTTCTCCCAGTTACTTTCCCACCAATGTTTGACATGGGGGAGAGCCTTAAGGAGTGTGAAGGTGATATGTTCCTTATCGAAAAAATGGTGAACAAAGAAATAACCTTCTAGCATATTTAACCATTTATCTAGGGCATGCGCATCTATCTGACCTTCAAATATAGGAATATAAAAATTAACCTGTACCTTGAAAGGTGAGGTTCCTCCAAAGTGGCCTCTTGATGAAGACGCGTCAGTTGTTATCGGTAGGTGTTGAAGGATGTGGGAAAAATTCTCCATCATTTCGTCCCTTTGTCGCATGAGATATTTCTCAAGAAACAAAGTAATAGAATATTCTACTCCATCATTTTTATTTTCTTCCACCATGGAGGGTCTCTTGGGCGTGCGAGAGCGATTTTACTAAATATAGACAAGATCGAGATTCAACTTTCTATACTCAGACTTCATCGGGGACATGCACTGAAAAATGATCAAGAGAAGCCTGCTCTGTTACCACTGATCCGAATTATTTTCGGCACTAAATGAGAGAAGAGATATAATAAATAAATATACAGAGATATCTCAGATATCCAATAATATAACAAAAATATATTAGAGATGCAACCATAAACACAGAGATACAATAATACACAATTTCTATTAATGAGCGAAAATGTACAAAGACTGTAAAAATAAAGAGTGAAAGACTCGCTAGAATGGTGACAACTTATCTCTGAGAAGATATGTGACGAGTACTCACATACGAAAGAAGATGATTTACAATGAGGCTCTAAACACATTTTTAACATAAAGTAAATCCAAAACCCTAACCCCGAAAGATGAAAATCCAACAGTTTTGTGGACCTCGTTTTGGGTAGTTTGGTGTATCAACTTCCCGTGGGTGTAAATTTTGCATACGACCTCCGTTTTAGGTGCACGATATCCTGTTGGAAAGGTCCATATGAGGACTACACATATTGGCATCAAAATAGAGGTAAAGTGGTAAATTTGACTATGGTAAGCCCTAAAAACGTTGTTTAGGGCCTCAAAACAACCCCGGAAGTTTGGGACTTGAAAACTAGGGAAAAAACTGCCAAATTGAAAAACTTCCAAAATGATCCAGTTGGAATAGGTGGGTGGCCACCGATATCCACCTAGATCACAAATCCCCCTGATTATAGTAATTTCACAGTGAACATTTTATCAAAAAAAATATCTACTATGAATATTAGATATATGCATAAAGAAATCATTAATTAACATGGTTTCAATTTGTCAAATGTTTGAAGTTTCCAGTCTCTAAAAGTTATCCAATGTTTGATGTCAAACATTTGAAGTTTTCAAGAATCCATTCAAATTAATGGGGATATCTTTCTATTTCAATGTATCTACTATATTCATGTATTAGATTCATCATTTATAAAGTTTGTTACTAGCTTGATGCAGTTAGAATATATCATATCTGAAATCTAATTTTATGATTTTTTTTTTTTGGTTTTTGATGCAAGAGCATCGCTCCACCTCAGCATGCACCAGATGATTAGCACGAGTGGTGCGCATTCAAGGAAGGGAGAGGCATCATCCTCTCATTTTTCCTTCAAAAACTAAATCGTGATTAAGGCAATTCATGTTGTCAGGCTGGTAGAGCCAAGTTGTGCCTTCGCACAAGTTGTAGATGAGGTTGCCATATTAAGTGGTTGATGGTAGGAGAGATCTGTATCTGATTCAGATCATATTTCCATCATTGTAATATGCCTCATTAGTCAAGTGTTTTGAATGGTGATTAGACACCACTACCTTAGCTTGGAGGGAAGATCATCGATCCTCTCTTGTATAAATCTGTGTATTGTTGCCCAGTAGAGGGGGTTGGCTGCTAGAGTTTGATGAAAGATCATTGTAGCCAAGAGGAGAATTGAGAGCCAAAACTCAGTCATATTCCGGTCTCACATATTGTAATGGACATTCCACCATTAATATAAAAAGAACAGATTTTCCTGTTTGTCAATTTCTGTTTGATGAATGCTTAGTTGTGAATGTCATTTATATGCGTTTGTACTGTAGATGTATGTTATAAATCATCTGCAGGAATAGAATAATCATCTTCTATATGTGAGTGTGTTGAGTTAGTTTTGGTTCTCGAGGCTAAGTGCAAGGAGTGCGCAACAGAGATTAGAAACACTGTGATCCGACACAAGGAGTGTGTGTCTGAACTCATTTGATTCAGAAGAGAAGCTTCCAGAAGGGCACACCAAGATAATTCATAGACTCAGAGGGTAATTTCAAGTTTGTTGAATACCTTGGAAAGAAAGACTGTGTGGTAGGAAGCACAATGCAAAGTTTCTGAATACTCTGTAATACTCTGCTAGGAGGGCATAGAGAAAGTGCGAGTGTGCACATGAGCAACACATTCTGGAGTGTTGGATGCATTTAGAGAATCCCAGGTTTGTTTAACACTCTAAGTAAGGAAGTCTTTGCAAGAGTGCATCGACCAAGGAAAGGAGATTCCTTAAGACTTATGGAAGGGCTCATGGAAAATCCGTTAGAAGACATAAACGAGCACAAGGAGTGCACCAAGGAAACAGTAAGTTCATATTACAAGCTCAGGAGGAAGGGCGTTAAGTTGTCAGGAGGGAACTAGAAGGTCCACAAAAGGACGTAGGAGAACTAAGAACCTCTAAGGTTTCAAGCTGATAAACATCTCAGAAGAGCTAGCGTAATACTTTGCAAGGAGAGCAAAAGAAGGTTGATAATAGTCTAAGTCTTAGGCCGAAAAAGTGTTAAGTGTCAGCAAGGAGGAAAGACTCCTCGAAGTCCCAAAGGGAAGAAAAATATCCCATCGTTGGGAGGAGATAGGTGGTGAAAGATTAGGAGATCTGGGAGGTTTGCCTGGAGAAAAAAAAAATCTTCACAATGTCGAGAAGAGTACTTTAAATCCATACCGTTGGATCTAGAAGGGACGCATAGAAGCGATCCGCACACTTTGAAGGAGTTGTGCTCTGGGAAATATCTGAAGAGGATAGCAAGAGACTCCCGAAATCTGGAGTCCAAATATATCGTAGTCGTCGATCGGAAGGAGGGGCGGGGACTGTTGATCCTTGCGTTGTTTTAGTTCGTCTATTCAGATTTTGGTAATGTAGGAGTTGGTTTTCGTGAAAAGAGATGAAGACTGAAGCCCAAATCGCTTTTCGTGGTTAGCCCCAGGACACAACCCAAGGTCACATGATAGAAAGGGCTTGGCACGAAGAATGAGTTCCACTGCCAAGTTTATTCAAAGGGGCAAGAAGAGAGTCACGGGGTTGAGAGGACCTGCACTTTGGAGAAAGAAGGACCTGTGATAAAGTACATTGGGTTCTAGTAGGGAGACGAAGAGTCAATTTGACTCAGGGTTTTGAACGATCCTAGACCGGGAGGTCACACAACCCTAGAGGGGGAGGGTCTGCGGCAGAGTTGTATCAGAGACCAATTTTTTCTGCAGGTCGTAGGCAAAGGAGAGACAGTTAAAGGAGTTACTATGATACCAACAGAGTGGTATCAACCTGAAATTACTTTCAGGTAAGCAGAGAGTAGGGGGCCAAAAAATTGATTTCTGTAGGTAGAGGAGACAATTTGGCTACATCAGGTAGAGTCAGAGCTTGAATTTTCCTATAGATATTAGGTGAAGGGAGACATAGTGCGATACTATGTGGAAACTATTGCATGATGTGCAACATATGGTAAACAACCAGGTGAGATACAGGTGAAGTAAGATGGCCACTGGAAGTCATAAACGGCCGAGGAAAATATTTCCCACAGAAAATCAAAGAAGAGATGGACAAGGAACTACGTGAAATCCGATCAGAAATGGAGAATCTAGCATTTAATATGCGACAGGAAGTAAAGGTATGTTGGAGATACGAGTGGAATTTGAAAAGGACAGTTAAGTGGCTTGTTTGGAAGTTGTTGGCCAGGGGGCAACAACAGGTGTTAAAAATGTGGTTGAGATATGCTGAAAGCCTCAATGGCAAGGGAAAGAGATATGGGAGAGGTCATGTAGGTTTCCAGGTGGGCAATGAGAGGGGATCAATTTATCTCGTAAACTGCCAGAAGGACAGAGGAGACATCCTGATTTTCCAAGTGGGAAAGGGAGGAGAGATGAGCTCAGGTGAGATTTCATGTCAGCAGGGGGTGTTGACAGATGGGAAGTGTTATAACCCTAATTTTCACCAGACATACTTACCTGGCATCAGGCCATCTCAGACTCCTTCTTTGCCAAAACACTACTGAAAAACTTTTCTTAAAAACCCCCTTTATAAAGGCCCACACACCCTGCTCCATTAATGCACACGTGTACACGCTAGTTTCCCCAATACATCCTGCGTGTACCTACAAAAGCACAGAAAAGATAAAGTCACTGACGAAACACACAGCTTTGGGCAAGCTAACTAAACCTTTCGGCCATGCATGGCCGGTCATTCGACCAAATACCTAGCTCCTTCTAGCCTATAAAAGAAGGGGTAAGGGTCCCATTTAAAAAGGAGGAAAATCATAGTAAAGAGACTATACCCAATTGAGCATTCCCCTTGTCCCAAACTTTATCCATCCTTGTGCAAAGAGAAGTATAGAGAAAAGTAGTTAGAGGACAGTTGAAGAGGAKCCCAGGACCAGTTTCGAGGAGCAGTGYCGACCGCATATTGTAAGTTTACTCTTGTGAAGATTAATACAAAAAGGAATACTTTTCCCGTCCCACCATATCAYGTGTTCAAGTTGAATGTTTATTTTATGATATTGTCACAACTAACCCAKCAATTAGTATATGAAATGCATGTTCGCAATTTTTTGTTTGTTCATGTGTGAATGCAGGTCATCTTTGGGAGGAGGCTTGCAATCAAAGAGCGAGTGAAAGCAAAGGGATCGACATCAAACGAAGGACTTAAGGTAGAGTTACCRAATCTCATTTACACCTTTGTATTGCACGAATGTGGGKTTTTGTGTTGGGAGAATAGGAAAGAGTAGAGGCCTTTGAAATGGTCATTTTTTGCATGCATGATTAGAGCCCTTAAATTCTAAATCCGTAGGAGGGATTCCCACCCACAACAGGAAGGAGGCAAAAGAAATGCCTCATCCATATGAGGATACATGAGGAACTGTAAGCCGTATGAATGAAGATGATGAGAAGTTGAAAACTTCCGTCACAGAGGAGAGAGGTCAGAGGAGTTTTCTGATCATTGGGGGAATCCAGATATTCCTTCCAAGAATCCAAGGAGAGGCTACCACAGGTGTTGTAGATGCAACATAGGGACAATGAGCTAAGACTATCATGGAGGAGAAGGAGAAGATACTAAAGTCTGTCCCAACGGAAGAGGATAACCCATTTGAGTCACTCACTCAATGGGAGATGGAGTTGAAGAGGTTGGAGGATTGGTTGAGCAGTCCAGAACTAGAAAGTGGCTGCCATGAGATAGCCATGCCAGAAGAGACATACCAACATGAGTTGCAGCTGGAGTAAGATGGAATGGGACTAGCCAAATAACTGAAAGGAGTTGTTATGTCGAAGGAAGTAGCTGAACAACGGTTCAATGGAGAGACTGCGGAATTGTAATCTGCAGCATAGTGGCCAGTCAGCGTCACAAGGGGTGAAAGCCGCATGGGAGGTCAGGACGATCTAACCATAAAGAATCCTCAAGAGTTTTTGTCGAGCAGAATGTACAAGGAAAACCAGTCAATGAAGAAGCTGGAAGAATCCATAGAGAAGATAAGGAGGCTGATGTTGAGGTCAACGGAAGAAGCGGTCAGCAAGGAGAATCTAGATAGAGGAAAACCTGCATGAGAAACAGGGAAGATGTAGAAGCAGCAACAAAAGAGAAACAAAGGAGTAGAAGGACAACTCCATGAGAAATTTTGGGACCCAAGTGGATTTCAACAGAGCTGGGAAGATTATGAGTAGGATCTCGTGAATTTTCATAGTTGTGGAGTATGATGTAGGAGCATCGCTCCACCTCAGCACACACTAGCTGATTATCATGAGTGGTGCACATTTAAGGAAGGGAGAGGCGTGCCCTCTCATTTTTCCTTCAAAATCTAAATCGTGATTAAGGAAATTAATGTTGTTAGGATGGTAGATCCAAGTTGTGCCTTCGCACAAGTTGTAGATGAGGTCGCCATTAAGTGGTTGATGGTAGGAGGAATTTGTATCTAATTCAGATCAGATTTCCATCATTGTAATCTTCCTCATTAGTCAATCATTTTGAATGTTTCTTAGACACTACTAGCTTAGCTTGGAGGGAATCTCATAGAGCCCCTCTTGTATAAATATTTGTATTTTTTCCCAGTAGAGGGGGTTGGATACTAGATTTTGATGAAAGATCATTGTAGCCAAGAGGAGAGTTGAGATCCGAGACTCATTCATAGTCTGGTATCACATATTGTAATGGACATTCCACCATTAATTGAAAAATAATAGATTTTCGTATTTGTCAATTTCTATGTAATGGATGCTTAGTTGTGAATGTCATTTATATGCATTTGTACTGTAGATGTATGTTAGAAATCGTCTGCAGGTATAGAATTATCATTTTCTATCTGTGAGTGTATTGGGTTAGTTCTGGTTCTCGAGGCTAAGTGCAAGGAGTGCATGACAGAGAGTAGAAAATCTGTGAGCCGATGCAAGGAGTGCATGTCTAAACTCATTCAAGTCAGAAGAGAAGATGCCAGGAGGGTACACTAGGATAATTCATAGAATCAAAGGGGAATTTCAAGGTTGTTGAATACCTTGGAAAGAAAGACTGTGTGGGAGGAAGCACAACGTAGAGTTGTTGAATACTCTGTAATACTTTGCTAGGAGGGCATAGAGAAAGTGCGAGTGTGCAAAGGAAAAGCACATTCTGGAGTGTTGGATGCATTGAGAGAATCCCACAGTTTCTAAACACTCTGAGGAAGGAAGGCTTTGCAAGAGTGCATCGACCAAGGAAAGGATATTCCTTAATACTTCTGGAAGGGCTGAGGGAGAAGCCATCAAAAGACTTAAATGAGCGCAAGGAGTACGCTAAGGACACAGTAAGTTCATCTTACAATATCATGAGGAAGAACGTTAAGTTTCCATAAGGGCACTAGAAGGTCCACAAAAGGACGCAGGAGAACTGAGAACCTCTAAGGTTTCAAGACAAGAAAAATATCAAAAGAGATAGTGTAATACTCTACAAGAAGAGAAGAAGAAGGTCGAGAACAGTCTAAGTCTCGGGCCAAAAAAGTGTTAAGTGTCAGCAAGGAGGAAGGACTCGTTGAAGTCCTTAAGGGAAGAAAAATATCCCATCGTCGAGAGGAGCTATGTGTCGAAAGATCAGGAGATCTGGGAGTTGGAGCTCCGAGAGGTTTTCCTAGAGAAAACAAAAATCTTCGGGAAGTCGCGAAGAGTGGATTAAATCCATACCATTGGATATGGAAGGGACATGTGGAAGCGATCCTCACACTTCAGAGGAGTAGTACTCTGGGAAATATCCGAAGAGGATATCAAGAGACTCCCGAAGGCCGAAGTCTGAATAGATCGCAGCCGTCGATTAGAAGGAGGGTTGGGGACTGTTGATCCTCGCGTCGTTTGAGTTCGTCGATTCAGAGTTTGGGAATGTAGCATTTGGTTGTCGTGAAAAGAGCCGAAGCCTGGAGCCCAAAGCGATTTTTGTGGTTATCCCTGGGACACGGCCTGAGGTCACATGATATAAAGGGCCTGGCACAAAGAACAAGTGTCGCCGCCAATTTTCTTCCAAGGGTCAAGAGGAGAGTCACGAAGTTGAGAGGACCTGCACTTTGGAGAAACAAGGACCTGTGATAAAGTACATTGGGTTCCAGCAGGGAGCCAAAGAGTCAATTTGACTCAGGTGTTTGAATGATCCTATACCGAGAGGTTGCGCAGCCCCAGAGGGGGAGGGTCTGCGCCAATTTTTTTCTTGGTATCACACTTTGTAGGCTATAGAAACTATTTTTTTCTTTATTAATAATGGAATCATAATCAATGAATGTTTAGGATTCTAGTTATAAATCTAATTGAGGAATGGTAATTTATAATTTTTATGTCGCCTGGGATTTTTCATGTGTGTGTGTGTGTGCCAAAAAATAACAATAATGACATTGTTTATGTGAAATGTTAGATGTCAGGATACGAAGAAGAATGGATTGAAGTGAAAAACTAACAATGAAAATGTGGGAAATATGATAGAATATCAGTGTTTTCATAAAAAAACACACGATAATGTTTTTTTAATGTGTATCATCTCTTGGTTTGAGAAATAGGTAAGTAGTTAATCCACTTAAATTTTCATTTCTAGAAATATTTCATGAAAGTAGTATATAATTTGTTTAATGATGTATTTAGTCCACACATGCTTTTGATACTGATATGATATGTTTTATTTTAATAGGGAAAAACTAGATTGCAAATAAAAAGATGAGAAAAAATAAAGGGCAAGTAAAGACATATTTATGCCAACTCATAGAAGCCAACATATTAGTGATTTAACACATGTAGTTCATCAAGACACTACTTGTGATCATTTGCAACATGATATATCACATGATATACAAGAGATTATTGATAAACATGAGGAAAAAGGAAAAAAAGAGTTTGTAGTTTCTTTATTCAAAATTAAAGGAAACATTTGAAGGCCAATCTGTAGTTCTTGATGAGCTACCTAGTGTCTTATTGCCAAGGAAAAATAATTTCATCCCAATGTAAGTGATCAAACATCAATTTCATCTTCTCCACGCAATGTGCCTCAAAATACACCTTTTTCACCTACACATTTTGATGCAATGGGATCACCCAATATTTCTGGTTTTTAAATGTATCGACTATTGTTAAAATATGAAGACTAAGTCAAGGGTGTTATAGGTGTACAAAAAAGAAAACCAAATTTTTTTTTTACAAGGGAAGCAATATTTCTTGGTTGAGGTGTCAAAAGATGGTAATCCCATTGAAAAACATGATGCAAGGTGGGCCACATAGTTGGGTATGAGATGTAGGTTTCATTTAGATGTTTTCAAATCAAATTTCATAGACCTGGATCAAAAGTTGTTGATATTGTGATATAGGAAAAAGGAAATTGTTTTGAGACTGTTAGTGGGAATATTTCCAGAAAACATTACAAGAAAAAAATGAGAATTTTGATGAACAATTTGTGACATACATACTAAAAAAAAGTTGTTGATGGAAAAGAGAGGGTTGATTCCACTCTAATTCCCAAACTGTGTGAATATTTGAAGGAAAGTATGTGTTCCAAATA
This sequence comes from Picea engelmannii, assembly GCA_009831015.1. Lineage (NCBI taxonomy): Eukaryota > Viridiplantae > Streptophyta > Pinopsida > Pinales > Pinaceae > Picea > Picea engelmannii. The sequence goes on from ML779859.1 coordinate 227,685, forward strand.
TTTTTTGGCAAAGAGTACAAGAGTAAAGAAAGAAACAAATGATGTAAAGGTTCCATGTGTTTTTGGTCAAAGTGGGTTGCAAGGAAAAAAATATGAGGTTGTAGTAAGTGTATGTATTTTTGGATAAATTGACATTGTGCTATCTATTTAAATTTATTTATCAAACTGATTGTGTGTTGAAACTTGACATTGACTTGTAGGTGGAAAACGATTATAGAGAACATGGTGAAAAATAAATTATTCAATATATGAAAGACTTAGACTATTGTAAAGAGAGTAAGATGTAAAAATATACAACATAAAGTCCCTTGATATCTATTTAAAATAAAACAAAGCCCAATAGGAACCACTTCAAATGTTGAGAACCCATAAAATGACTATCAACATGCAATGAAATGCATATACAGTTTGACAGAGACAATTTTGCACATGGCCTCCTCCCTTAACACTATTGTTGTTGCATGGAAGAAGGATAAATTTCTTTATTTTTATGAGCTAACCCAAGTTTAATTCCCCCATAACCATTTCTTTTCCTAAATTTTTAATTTTGTTGAATTTTTTTTCCATTTTTGTTCACTCATGAATGAACCTTGTTTTTTCTTAAATGACAATGTTGTTGATAGTTTTGTTTCCATTGATGTCAACCCTTGAAGAATCCTCCGTGGTGTGGTTTTGGTACCCATAATTGAATGAGGAATATGGAAATGAAGGACAAAGTAAATGCAACAAGATCCTCATAGATGGATAGTACTTTTCGTTTTGTTTCCGATGATATGTGGAATGCCATGTAGTTCCTCACAGTTAGGGAGATATGACTTTGTAAAGTTGGAATCCCTGAAGAGTGGTCAAGAAGCCCCTAATTGGTTACAAGTCTTAGTCAAAGGGTAAAGTGGTTGCAACAAGAAATCCCTAGATTAAGGAGAGGAGTTTGTTGGACATAGTGCCATTAATGTGTTTTAATTGATGTCAAATAGTATAACAATATGAAAAGTTCATGTCAAATAAATATATGAAGGAATCATTGATGTGTTTTCATTGATGTCAAACAGTATGACAATATGTAGATATTAAATCTCAGGAGGGTTAGCGAATGAAGATAAAAATATTAGAAGAGATGAC
>ML779859.1:228931-263520 GCA_009831015.1 Picea engelmannii
GAAGTAAATGAGGACCATCCGATTTGAAGAAAACTTCGGGAGATATCAAGACCATCATATCATGTTTAGTGGAAGGACAGAGTAGGCCAAAAAATTCCTGAGGTAGACTCAAGCCATCTCATCTAAGGAAAGACTTTGAGAGATATCAGCACCGTCAGATCATGTTTAGTGGAAGGAGAAAGTAAGCCACAAATGTCCCGAAGTAGACGCAAGTCGTCTAATTTGAGGAAACACTTCGGGAGATATCCTGGCCGTCGAATTGAGGAAAGTAGAAGGATAGGATAAGAAAGGGTAAAGGGAGAGATCTCGAATAGCCGAATTCCCGACAGTTGTTGGATCATGTTAATCCTTTTCAGGTTAAATAATGACCATTATATGAAGTCAAAGTTACTCGAGGTTTACACTTCGGGAAATCTCACTTCGGGAGAATTGGGAAGTGGAGAAATCAAATTACCCAAATTCCCAAAGGCTGAAGTTCTGAAGTCATGAGGTTAAGACATGTAGCACTCACATTGAGATCCCATGTCATCAACGATGATGTTAGCTAGGACACGTGGCCCAATCAGGTGGTGACAAGTGTCAAGGTACCATAGGTAATTTAGGCATACGTAAGACATGAATTTAGGTGACACGTGGAAACCACTATGGAAGTTATATGTCAACAAGTGACGTCAGCAACTTACGTCACTCCGGGAGTTTTTACTTCGGGAGTTTCACCACCAGCAAATGCCCGAAGTCCTGAAGTCCCAAAGGTCGAAGTCTCGAAGTGGATATGAATTGTCTGATCTGAAGAACACCTCGGGAGTGTTCTAGACTGGTGATCAAGTACAGTGGAAGGATAGCGTAAGTGGAATAGTTAACCAACAACAAGTGGTGACCACTGTTGTATGACTTATTCGGTAGGTAATCACTTCAGAGGAATTGCTACTCCAGAATTCGAGAGCCACAAATAGCTGAAGTACTGAAGTAAATGAGAACCGTCCATCTAATTGTGACATTAAAACGTGTTCATTGATTTTTATAAGTGATCAAGCACTCGCTTGTCTTAGCGTCTGGTCACCACCTGAGGTCGTATGGAATAAAGAAACAAAGGGAGAAAGAATATGCAACGCTTAAATTAATAAGCACGTGGTCCTGTGCTTATGGTCATATGTAAATGGTTTGAAGGAAGCACCTCTACAATATTCAATTTCTGCAACATTCACAAAGACAAAGGAAATCGATCCATACCTATGATCGATTTATGAAAATAGGGGGGATGCTAGGTTTAAATTTGAAGACACAGAATGATGTTCTCTGGTGGTCCCAAAGTTGTTGTAAATGGACAAGTTAGTTGTAACTTGTGGCACAAGTCGGCCCAATAACTTAAACAAGCTTTTATAATAAACGAGTATAGATACAACCATGATTGGTTCACTTGAGAGACAAGATGAGAGTGGGGAAGAGGTGGATCTGCACCTGAGGTCAGTGATTTCTATAATGATGATTCTTTGACATATAAAGGTGTGAATATCAGAGAGAGGATGAAGTGAAGAAGGTGTGAATATCATAGAGAACATGAAGTGAAGAAGGTGCAAATTTCAGAGAGAAGATGAAGTATGGTGATGATCATTTGTGGTATACCTCTGATCATGAGATAGAGTTGATTCAATAAATGGATCACTATTACTAGAGTTGGTTGAACTACTATATGAACTCTAGTTGGATAGATTGCATTATATCAGTAAGCTAGGTCTTGTGGCAAGCTGGGTCTTGCTTGAGAGTTAGTGCTCCCTTAAGAGTCAATGCTCTCCTAGGAGTTGGTGCTCCTTACTTCAGTTGGTTCTGATACAAGATAGTTGGTGTTGGGAAAAACCCCATTACTATAGTCACACACACACACACACACACACACATATATAAATTATACAAAATCCTATACAAACATCTGGTATCTATTGTGTTCATTATGATTATGATGTGATTGTTCTTAATGTGTACAATTATGTTTTAACTGCTAACTTGAAAGAAGAAAAGTTATAAAAGTCCACACACTAATTCACCCCCCCCCCTCTTAGTGTTGTTGGTGTGATCAACATTTGGTATCGGAGCGGGTTCCTTTAGCACAATTTAAACAATGGAAGGTAGATTCTGAAGATATGGGTGGACAGATGGCTCTCTCCACAATTGAAGCTCCCTTATTTTATGGAACAAAATATTCTTCATGGAGAGAAAATATGAAATAGTATTTGAAGTCAAGAGGATCTGAAGTTTGGAATTCAGTAGTAAGAAATCCATGGGACTTAACTACCTCAAAGAATTTGTTCAAGATTGCAACCCAAATAAGAGTAAGGAAGAACAATGAAGTGGCAATGAAGATTCTTCTCAATGGATTATCATATACCGTGAAGGAAAGCATGGGACTATGCACATCCGCCAAGGACTTATGGCTAAATTTAGAAAAGACTTATCAAATCAAAAGAGAAGACACAGAAGACATTCTTGTCAAAGATGAAGAGGAAGATTCAACCATCAATAAAGGTAAAGACTCTCCACAATGATCCGATTACAATAATGTTGATATTGAATTCTCCCCTGCAAGTAAAGAACAAGATTCAGATACAATAGAAGAAAGTTTTGTTAACATTTATCCCATGGAAGAAGTAGAAGACGGACTATCAAAGGCCAAACAAAAAGTTGATTGGGGTATTTATGAATTCCACTATGACCATAATTATTCAGACTATATCTATCTTCATGACTACACTAAAGAATTTCTTGAAAAGAGTAAAAAGCATATCTTGGAAATAAAGGAAAACTCAAAGACAATGAAAAAAGCATATCTGAGCAAAATATTCAGCTAGAAGAAAAAGAAGAGGAGATTGAGAAATTGAAGAATGAAATGAGTCAAGAAAAATAAGAAAAGAAGGAAGATGATGAACTTAGCAGAAACCTTGTAGATCTAAAAGAACTAAGAGAAAGCAATGTCAATCTGAAGACCCAACTTGAAGAAGCCAAAAGAAGAGAGGAGGTAGTGAGGAACCAATTGAACAAAAGGGAATAATCGTGTCATAAGTTGTAAGAAAAAGTTGTGAATCTTAGAAAGAAGGTTGAGAAGTCAAACACCCAAGTCAAGTTATTGAACAACTCTATGACCTTGGATGATATCTTGGATAGTTAGAGATCACCAAATGACAAATCCGGTCTTGGCTACAACAAGGAAGAAATTAGTGCTCCTATGAAACCCGATGAAAGTCCTTCATTTGTAAAGGGTGAAGACAAGTCTAATGCAGGTTTTTCATTTGTGAAAGGTGAAGGCAGGTCTGATACATGTCCTTCATTTGTAAAGGGGGGGAGAAGGTATGATGCAAGTCCTTCATGTTCAAAGAATTAAATAAAAACTACAATATTTAGAAGATCAGATCAAGGAAGACATCCTGAAGCTACCCATACACCTCAAAGTAAGTTTAGAAGAGAGACACCTTCATGGATGAATCAAAGGAGGTATGAGAGTATTTTTAATGGTTATTTTTTTTCTTGTGATGAATATGTTCATAAAGCCTTGGATTGTAGGAATCATGGAAGAAAACAAGTTGGTAGGTTCAACAACAGTATAAGATGTTGGAACTGCAATCTTGTTGGACATATTGCTACACATTGTTACAGTATTAGATTCTATAGTTGTGGTGGATATGGCCACAAAGCCCATAATTGTTGGAACTCAAGAAGACAATCAATGAGAAATGCTTCATACAATACGAAAATAAGGGTAAATGAAACATGGAAGAAAAATGAAGTTGCAGTAATAGAAGACCAGAGAACAAAGTTCAAGAAACCAGGACATTCACAGATGTGGATAGAAAAGACTGAACAAGTGAACATGAGTGAAGTCAATTGTTGCAAAAAGAATTGCAGTCATGTGACAAGGATAGTATAAACTTCCTTAGACAACTTTAGAGAAATGTAAAGTAGAAAAGTATCATGGATAGAGATGGATACATTTGGCTAGAGATCGATGAGAAGCAATGGACATATCCAAGGGTCGTTTGAAAAATATGAGCTATAATTGTGCAGTGTTCCAGTAGGGCAACAGTATACGCAACAACAACATTATGATGTACAAAATGATATACATGAAATCCTATAGAGATAAGAAGAGGAGAGACCTTGTCATGAAGAGCTACCCTTTTAGAAAAAAAGGGGGAGAACAATAAGAGGCAAAGAGAGCAGAGTGACAGGGGGAGTTATTCAATTATGGAAGGAAGATCATGATTGCAGGGGGAGTTACCAGGGTTTAGATATTGATCAATAACATATAGACAGACATATCATAGGAGGAGAAATCCTTTTCCATTGATGTCAAAGGGGAGAGTAAATTCAGAGGAGAGAAGCATCATGACAAGGGGAGATTATGTATGAAGTTGGTGTGTTTCCATAAATGACAAAGGGGGAGATTGTTGGACATAGTGTCATTAATGTGTTGTCATTGATGTCAAACAATATAAAAGTATGCAGAGTTCATGTCAAATAAATATATGAAGGAATCATTGATGTGTTGTCATTGATGTCAAACAATATGACAATATACAGAGATTAAAGATTAGGAGGGTTAGCGAATGAAGATCAGAAGCTCAGAAGAGATGACACACATGAAGCTCAGAAGGGAAAGCACATTGCAGAAACACGATCAGATCAAGTTGTGACCATTGGATACGTAAATGCCATATCAAGGGAGGGATTGATTATGGAGCACGAAGGGAGAATTAAACTACATGCTATTTCCAATCTCGCAATTAGTCTAGATCATCAGATTGCATCGACTCAAAGATCAAAAAATGTGGTTGATCCACTAAACAATCATATCAAGTCATGACCGTTGGATACGAAAGCGCCAGATCAAGGGAAGGGATTGATTGAAGAGTGCGAAGGGATAATTAAACTATACGCCATTTCCAATCCCGAAATTAGTCTAGATCGTCAGATCTCATCGACTCAAAGATCGATGACTGTGGTTGATCTAATAACAATCGCACAACTTCAAATTTTGGAGTTTGGGAGACGAACTAAACCAAACGCAATTTACAGTTCCACAATCCACATTGACCATTCGATCAATTTAATTGGAAGGATAGGATAAGAAAAGACGAAGAATGGAGCCCCAAAGTCCTGAAGTAAATGAGGACCGTACGATCTAAAGAACACTTCGACAGATATCAGGACCGTTAGATCATGTTTAGTGGAAGCACAGAGTAAGCCACAAAATATCCGAACTATATGCAATCCGTCCTATCTAAGGAAACAATTCAGGAGATATCAGGATTGTTAGATCATGTTTAGTGGAAGGACAAAGTAAGACACAAACTTCCTGAAGTAGATGCAAGTCGTCTGATATGAGGAAACACTTCAAAAGATATCCTGACTGTCGGATCGAGGAAAGCAGAAAGATAGGATAAGCAAGGGTAAAGGCCCAAGATCTCGAATAGCCGAATTCCTGACAGCCGTTGGATCATGTTAAGCATTTTCGGGTTAAAGAATGACCATTAGATGAAGTAAAAGTTACTCGAGGTTTACACTTCGTGGAATCTCACTTCAGGAGAATTGGGAAGTGGAGAAATAAAATTACCCAAAGTCCCGAAGGTTGAAGTTCTGAAGTCACAAGGTTAATACACGTAGCACTCACATTGAGATCCCACGTCATCAACAATGATGTCAGCTAGGACGTGTGGCCCAATCAGGTGGCGAAAAGTGTTAACGTCCCATAGGTACTTTAGGAATACGTAAGCCACAAATATAGGTGACACATGGAAGCCACTTAGGAAGTGCCACATCAACAAGTTACATCACTCTGAGAGTTTTTACTTCAGGAGTTTCACCACCAGCAAATTCCCAAAGTCTCGAAGTCCCGAAGGCCGAAGTCCTGAAGTGGACATGAATCCTTCGATCTGAAGAGCACGTCGGGAGCATTCTCGATCATTGATAAAGTACAGTGGAAGGATAATGTATGTGGAATAGTTAATTGACAACAAGTGGTCACCACTATTGTATGAATTATTCAGTAGGTAATCACTCCGGAGGAATTGCTACTCCAGAATTCGAGAGCCATGAATAGTCAAAGTCTCAAAGTAAATGAGAATCATCCATCTCATCGTGACAATAAAAAGTGATCATTGATTTTGATAAGTGATCAAGAACTTGCTTGTCTTAGCGCCTAGTCACCACCTGAGGTCGTATGAAATAAACAAACAAAGGGTGAAAGAAGATGAAATGCTTATATTAATAAGATAGTGGTCCTTCCCCTATGGTCATATGTAAATGGTTTGAAGGAAGTACCTCTACAATATTCAATTTCTAAAACATTCAGAGAGACAAAGTAAATCGATCCATACCTATGATCAATTTATGAAAATAGGGGGGATGTCAGGTTTAAATTTGAAGACCCAGAATGATGTTCTCTGGTGGTCCCAAAGTTGTTGTAAATGGACAAGTTATTGTAACTTGTGGCACAAGTTGACCCAATAACTTAAACAATCTTTGATCATAACGAGTATAAATACAACCATGATTGGTTCACTTGAGAGACAAGATGAGAGTGGGGAAGAGGTGGATTTTCACATGAGGTCGGTGATTTCTATAATGATGATTATTTGACATAGAAAGGTGTGAATATCAAAGAGAAGATGAAGTGAAGAAGGTGTGAATGTCATAGAGAAGATGAAGTGAAGAAGGTACAAATTTCAAAGAGAAGATGAAGTGTGGTGATGATCATTTGTGGTATACCTCTGATCATGAGATATAGTTGATTCAATAAATGGATCACTGCTACTAGAGTTGGTTGAACTACTATATGAACTCTAGTTGGATAGATTGCATTCTATCAACAAGCTGGGTCTTATGGAAAGCTAGGTCTTGCTTAAGATTTGGTGCTCTCTTTAGAGTTGGTTCTCTCCTAGGAGTTGGTGCTGATACAAAATAATTGGTGCTAGGAAAACCCCCATTACTATAGTCACACACACACACATATATATAAATTATACAAAATCCTATATAGACATCTGGTATCTCTTGTGTTCATTGTGATTATGATTTGATTGTTCTTAATGTGTACAATTATGTTTTAACTGCTAACTTGAAGGAAGAAAATTTATAAAATTCCACACACTAATTCACCCCCCCCCTCTTAGTAGAAGAGAAATTCGTGTATATGTAAAAAGGCTCATGAATGTTTGAGTAAATATTGGTACCAGGTCTCTGAAGTTTGAAGGAATTCTACAGGTCAACATCTCATAGTTTCAGGTCAACTACAAAGGTATTGGTATGGTTATATACTTATTTTTATGGTTACTCTTGGTCATGATATGGTGTATGTCTGAGGCATACTTGGTATGGTTGGTTTGTTATTTGGATATGTTATATATTCGTTTCTTGGCTGAGTGAGGAGCACTCTTATATCTAGTTCAACACATGACATGGTTCTTATAGTTCATATCTTTGAGTTGATTATACATGGTTGAGGCATATTCATTTTGTATGGTGACATATGCATGAGGGACATGCACTGGTTCTTTGAGATACTTCATTGATTATATGATACATATCTGCATATGGTTGATGATATGGTATATGGTACAAATGGTTGATGCTCTAGTTCATGATTCACTATTCCTTATTGATACATCTTTGGTTCATGATTGATGCATGAGATAGTATGTGTGTTGGTATAAATTTGATGCATGGTATGGTACAAGTGTTAGTTGATTGATGAGCAGATACATGTTGATGAGACAATGACAGTGACAAAGATAGTGGTAGAGACACAATGGTATTAGCGGTGACAATGACAGAGATAGAGTGACAAAGATAGTGGTAGAGACACAGTGGTAGTGATAGTGGCAGTGATAGTGGAAGAGTTTTTTATAGTTGCAAGTGGTCTACACTTATATTTTAGGGCTGCAGGATGGGGAAAGGATAGGTGGTTGTATCCTCCTTCTAGTTGGAGCCAGAGAACTTAGGGGGTTGCAACCTCCTTCTGGTTGAAGTCAGAGAATTTAGGGAGTTGGAGCTTCCTTCAGCTTGCAGCCTGAGAATAGGGGGTTGGTGCCTCCTTCCAGTTGTAGCTGGAGAATCAAGAAGTTGGTGCTTCCAATGAATGTATTCTTTTGATATATAAGAAAATCATTCTGTGGTTTTCTCCCATTTGGTTTCCCATGTAAATTCTAGTGTATTATGTATATATTGTGATGTGATGTTGTTTATGATTATACCGTTGATGATATATTGAATGTTAATGATAAACTACTAAATATTATTGAAGAATATACTGTGGTTAAAAGTACTAAAATTGTTGATTACTGATTCACCCCCCCCCCCTTTCAGTAATCCAACAATTGGTATCATAGCAAGTCCTTCAAGAAGTAGTCTAACCATTGGAAGGAGATCATGGATTACACTAATATTGGGGTACCATAGTTTGATGGCAAGAACTATTCCTTCTGGAGAAGAAGAATGAAGACATGTATACAAGCACAAACATTCGATGTTTGGTGATCAATAACAAATGTACACAAAGCACCAACCACTCCCTCGAAGGAAAAATATGGAAATAAAATTGAAGAAAGTGATTCAAGGGATAGAAACACTATCGAGAATGGTTTGAATATATCAATACATACCAAGATTATGCATTTTAATTCCACAAAAGAAATGTGGGACAAACTGAAGACTATCTACGAAGGAGTTCATAAAGTAAAGGAAGTTAAACTTCATATTTTTAGAGCCAAGTTTGAACAAATGAAGATGAATGACTATGAAAACACAACAACCTACGTTCTATGAGTCTATGAAATAGTAAACAATATCAAAGGTTGGGAGACAAGATAAAGGAACATGTCGCTGTTAAAAAGGAATTAAGATCCCTACCAATGAGATTTGATTCAAAAATTTCAGCTCTAGAAGAAAGAGTGAACCAAGATACAATGACCATGGATGAGTTGCATGGGATACTCACAACTTATGAGATGAGGAAAGAGAAAGATAATCCAATCATGAAGGAAGCAACTTTACAGGAATCCAAGAAGACGACGAGGAAAGATAAATAAAAACCAAAGTCAGACTATAGCTACAACGATGATTCAGAGGAAGATGCAGAGGTGGCCAACATCGTCAGAAGGATGAAAAGAGGAACACGAAAATACAAAGGTATTCTTCCATTGAAATGTTTTAATTTTGATGGTGCTGGTCATTTTGCTAATAAATGTCCCTATAAAAAAAAGAAAGGTAATGAAGAAGATGAATCTAAAGAGAAAAAGCAAATACAAAAGGGTATAAGAAACACAAATATTTTTTTAAAGAAAAGGCTATGCACCAAGGAAGACAGTTCCTCATCAGATGAAGATGAAGTTAGTGAAAATGATACAGAACAGGTACTATTCATGGAAATAGAGACTTTGATGAAGAAGGCTCCAAAGAAGAATGTGAAGAGGCAGAAGTTGATTACAGGGAAGAATTGATATGTTCCATAGAAGCTATAAACAAGGAAAAGAAGAAAAACAAGTCACTCCAGAAAGGACTAAAGAAGAGAGAAGAATATTAGAACTCCAACTAATTCAATAAGATGATCACGAAGCTGAAAATACAAATAGAAGATGACAAGAAGATTGAATAAGCACTCAGAGGGCAGTTAGATGAAAAGGACAAGATCATTGAAGGGTTGGAAGCAGTGATAGTCACTCTAAGAAATGATCTTCAGAAGAAGGACATGAAACAAAACAACACCAGGATATTGGATAATATCATTAACAATAAAATACCTTACTATGACAGATCTGGATTAGGATACAATAAGATACACATAGAGAAAGGTTCAAGCTCTAGAACGATAGAGAAAGAAATAGAACCAAGAATCTATGAAAAAGTCGTCAGATGTCCTTCCAATAAAGAAGAAGACATGAATACTCAAGAGGAATATTATAGAGACACTGCACCACGTAGAAGATTCAAAAGTCAGTATAACCAACAACAAGCTATAGAAATACCTAAAGAAGAAGATGGATTCAGAAGAGAAGCACCATTAAGAAGATCTTCCACTCCCATGTATCAAACTAATTTTATTGGTTCATGTTATTCATGTTATAATTTTGGGCACAAAGATGTCAATTGTAGAGACAATACCAAGAACATAAGAAACGATGAGGGATATACAAGAAATAGTTATCCAAGAAGATCTCATGAAGCACAAAATAAAAGCTAAAACAGATTTGGATAATTGAGTGATGTGGTAGAATTATACAAGTGCAAAAACTTTGGAAATATGGAAGAATCAAGCTCAGAATTAAGGATGCTACGACATAAAATGTTTTACCAGTCGAAGACATGAAACACAATATCCTAAGTGTAAGTCAAATGTGTGATCAAGGACACAAAATTGTGTTTGACTCAAAGAAGTGTGTGATAAGAAAAGAAGAATCAGGAAAGTTGGTGGCTACAACTGTAAGAACTCCAAGAAACATATATGTTCTAAATGAAATAGGAAAGGAAAGATGTTTCTTAGGAAAGGACGATGAAATTTGGCTATGGCACAGAAGAATGGGTCACATAAATTTTGATAATCTTTTCAAATTCAAGAAAAAGGAAGCAGTAAGAGAAATGCCCGAGATCTCGAAGCCAACAAACATTCTATGCAAGCATTGTCTATAGAGAAAATATACTAAGAAAAAGTTCAATTCAAAGGAGTATTCTAGAACAAAACCACTTGAGATTGTACATATTGATCTAATTGGACCAACAAGAACGAAAGGATTGAAAGGTGAACAATATTTCATGATACTAGTTGATGACTACACAAGAATGAATCCAGTTTTCTTTCTAAATAAAAAGTCAGAGGAATTTGAAAACTTCAAGACATACAAATAGATGGTTGAAATTGAGTTAGAGTTGAAAATCAAGTGTTTGAGATAAGACAATGGAGGAGAATTTACATCAAAGGAATTCATGGAATTCTGTAGCGAGCATGGGATAAAGAGGTAATTCTCAGTATCCATGACACCTCAACAAAATGGAGTTGTCGAAAGGAAGAACATAACAATACAGGAAATGGCCAGAATCATGTTAATGGATTCCAAGTTAACATATGTCTTTTGGGTACAAGTAATGCATACAACAATTCACATTCAAAACATAGGGATGCTTAGAAATAATAGTTATAAGACTCCATACAAGCTATGGAAAGAAAGACCAACAAATGTGAAGCACTTCAGAGTATTCAGAAGCAAATGCTACATCAAAATAGAAGATGGAAGAATTGGAAAATTTTATTCTCGAGTTGATAAATGCATATTGGTTGGGTACTCAATAAAAAGGAAAGCATACAAATGTTTCAATCTATGACTCAACAAAATATTAAAAGGAATCATTGTGACGATTGATGAGACACATGGATGAAAGATAAAAGAAAGTATAAAACATTTAGTGGAACGGGATCACAAAGAAGATTTGAAAGAATAAGTATATGAGGAATCAAATGAAGAATAAAAACAACCATAAGTAGATAAGGAACAATAGGATATTCAAGTACTTCCAAAGACACCTAGAAGACAAGTGAAAAAAATTCATCCATCAGAACAAAATATTAGGAATAAAGATGCAGGAATTGAAACCAGAAGAAGAATCTGCTCACCAGAATAGAAACATCTAGCACTACTGTCTACTACTGATCCGAGAAAATTTAAAGAATCCAACAAGGATGAATTCTAGATCAAATCTATGGATGAAGAGTTATACCATACAGAAAATAATGACACTTCAGAACTGGTTCCAAGGCCGAAGAAAAAGAATGTAATCGGTACAAAGTGGGTCTTTAGGAACAAATTGAATGAGGATGGACATGTTACCAGGAACAAAGCAAGGTTGGTATGTAAAGGATACACTCAGGTTTTAGGTATAGACTTTGAAGAGACGTTTTCCCCAGTTGCCAAAATCGAAGCAATCAAGTTGATTCTAGCTTATGCATGTTCCAATAATATCAAGGTGTACCATATGGATGTAAAATCATCATTCCTAAACAATTATCTAGAGGAAGAAGTCTACATCGAGCAACCATAAGGATTTCAATTGTCATAGAAAGAAAATTATGTTTGCAGGTTGAAAAAGGCCTTAGATGGTCTCAAATAAGCCCCCAGGGCATGATATTCAAGGCTAGACATATAATTACAACAAGGGTTCAGGAAAGGAAATGCAGACATCGATCTCTACATAAAGGTAAATCAAGATAGTATCATGTTAATTGAAGTTTATGTTGATGATATTATTTTTGGAAGTGATGATGACATGATGAGTCTGAAATTTTCCAAAGACATGCAAAATGAGTTCGAGATGTCATTTCTTGGAGAGTTGTATTTATTATTGGGACTACAAATATGTTAGTGCAACAAAGGTATCTTCATCTCTCAGACAAAGTATATCAGAGAAATGTTGAAAAAGTTTGGAATGACAGATTGCAAACGAGTAAGTACCCCTATGCAGAAAAGTTGCAAGTTAAGTAAGGATGATGATTCTAAGGATGCAGATCAAAGACAATACAAATTGATGATTGGAAACTTACTCTATGTGACAGATTCCAAACCAGACGGGATGCGGGTAGTTGGACATGTTGTAAGGTTTCAAGCAACACCAAAGGAATCACATGTTACGGCAGTGAAGAGAATATTTAGATATCTAAAACGTACATAAGACTTTGGATTATGGTATCCAAAAGGGAAGGATCTCTCTCTTGTTTCCTACAAAGATGCAGATTGGGAAGGTTGCATTGATGATAGAAGAAGTAAGGGTGGAGAATATTTTTACTTGGGTGAGTGTATGGTATCATGGTTAAGAAAGAAACAATCATTAGTATCTTTGTCTACAACAGAAGAAAAATACATTGCAACAACAACATGTTCTACTCAAGTACTTTGGATGAAGCAAACTTTGCAGGATATACAAGTAAAGTGTGATGAGCCCATTTCAATATTTTGTGACAACACCAGTGCCATCAGTATATCCAGGAACCCGTTGATTCATTCTAAGACGAAGCACATTTCGATCAAGTATCAATTTCTAAGGGATAATTCTATAGAGAAGAAAATCAAGCTAGAGTATGTCAGGACAAAAGAGAAGATTGCATATATCTTCACCAAACCGCTTGCAAGGGAAACTTTTGAGTATCTGCAACCAAAACTTGGAGTAATTTTTGCCCCACAATGATCTAGATTTTATGAGAAGAATGACATGAATATAGATTATTAAAATATTATTAACACAAAATAACAGAGATACAATACAACTTGTTTTCTATTCAATAAGGAAATAAGTGAAACTGTAAAATGCGACGGAAAACAAGTTTGCTGGAATGGTGGTGGCTTATCTTTGAGAAGAGATGTAACGGCTGCGATCATTCACAAGAATATTATTACAATGAGGATCTAAATGATTTTTTACAATAAACACGAATGTCAAAAACCATAGACATCCAAAAACCTAGCCCTAGGAGATGAAACACCAAAAGTCATGTGGGCCCTGTTTGGGCAAGTTAGTACATCAACTTCCCGGGGTCGTAACTTTTGCATATGATCTCCGTTTTAGGTGCACGATAGCCCATTGGAAAGGTCTATCCGAGGAATAAACATTTTGATTCTATATATCAAAGTTCATTCTAACTATGGTGATCCCTAAAAACAATGTTTAGGGCCTCAAAACGGCCTCGCAAGTTGGGGACCCAAAAACTAGGAAAAAAACTGCCAAACTGGAAAATTGCTAAAATGAACCAGTTGGAATAGGTTGGAGGCCACCAAAATCCATCTGGATCAATCCTCCCCCCTTAGGAAGAAATGGTCTCCATTGTGTTGATTTCCCCCATCAAATGAGGAAATCTCTCTTGAATTTGGCCCTAGGTGAGCCACTTGCCTTGGTGCAGGAGCTGCCCTTCTTTGACAACTCGATAAAGATGGATCCTTTGCTGTCAGGTGACCTTGATCTGTGTGTCCACAATATGATCACTGGATTCTTGTTGCATGCAGTTAGGTTTGAGATCTATTGGTGTCAACTTCTCTGCGATCTCTGAGGTGTCCAATAATGGTGGGAAATATGGATGAAGGAGAGCCACGTTGAAGACTGGGTGCAAACCAAGGAAAGGGGGAGTGTTGAGCACAAAAGAATTATCACACACAACCTTGGTGATGGTGTATGACCCATATCGGAGTGGGGAAGATTCTGATGGGGCCCTGTAAGGCGGTCTTTCTGCAAGTGCAACCAAACTTTTTCGCCCACCTGAAACTTATGTGGCACCCGATGTTGATCATGGTGTTGCTTGTACTTGGCATTGGACTTCTGTAAAATATTATGAACCTGTTGGTGGATGTGTTGGATCCACTCAATGAACCGAGTGTCTTTGTCAGCTTCTGGTGGATCAGGGGATGATTCGATCGAGGTGGTCGTCAGAGGTAGAGAAACATCCATGGGGCCCAATGGTTGGAATCCCAACCCCACCTGAAATGGGTTGTGGCCAGTTGAGATATGCAAAGCTCGGTTGTATCTATGTTGGACATAGGGAAGACTCTCATCCCATGTGTGGTGGTTCTTGGAATTGTACATGCATAGGATATTTACGATCATCCGATTGATGACCTCAGTTTGGCCATCTGTCTGGGGGTGGAGGGTAGCGTATTTGGTGAGCTTGGTATCCAGCAGTGACCAGAGGCTCGACCTAAATGTGTTGAGGAAACAATTGTCCCGATCTGAGACAATGGTTTGTGGGATACCAAAGTGTACCCAAACACGTTCAAATAAGATCTTGGCAGTGGTATTTGCGGTGACGCTCTTCTTGTAGGTGACCATAATCACCATATTGGAAAAGCAATCAACAACCCCAAAAAAGAATTCATTGCCCCTCTTGGTGGATGGGAGTCTCGACATGTAGTCCATTGAGATGGATTCCCACAACTTGTCAGGAGTAGGCAGAGGGGTGTATAGGCCCTGTTTCTTAGTGGTCGGTTTGGAAATAGTGCATGCGCTATAGGACCTAATATACTTGTCGACATCCATTCAAAGTTTCAGCTAGTAGAAATGTTTCTTCAACACTACCACTGTATTTTCAATGCCAAAGTGTCCTGCCACCTAATTGTAGTGAGCTTCCCAAATCAGCTTCGCGTGCTCACTTGATGGAACGTGGAGATGGCCCAGATGGCACAACATCCTGTATTGAATATGGAAATTAGTGACCATTGATTTTTCTCCCAACATTTGGTAGGTAGTGGAGAAGTCGGGGTCTGTCTCATAGAGGTGGGGGCATCCAATGGTCTCATGGTCGCAAGATTCTAGCACTATGGTGAGTGTCGCGACTAGAGGTTGGATGAGGCAATAAAAAACTGAGTTGGTACTTCCTATTTTATATTTGATGTTGAGGTGGAATTGTTGAAGGTATGTGGACCACTTCTGATGGCGGTCATTCTTTAAATTTCCTTGGGTCTGCATGAACTATAGTGGCTTGTGATAAGTGTGGATGATTGTCTCCTTCCCCATAATATAATGTCTCCACTAGAGGTAGGATTTCACAATGGAGTATGTTTATTTTTCATAAGTAGGGTACTTATGGACAACATCTTATAGTGTCTCACTATGATACGCCACGGGGTGGCCATGTTGAGTGAGAACGATGCCCACAACATAGGCTGAAGCATCTGTCTCGATCTCAAAGGGATGTTGCAGGTCTGGTAATGAAAGTACTGGGGATGAGCACAAACTATGCTTCAATTCATCAAAGGCTTGTTGTTGGTATATGGACCACACAAATTTTTCCTTACCACC
This sequence comes from Picea engelmannii, assembly GCA_009831015.1. NCBI lineage: Eukaryota > Viridiplantae > Streptophyta > Pinopsida > Pinales > Pinaceae > Picea > Picea engelmannii. The sequence continues at coordinate 244,745 of ML779859.1, forward strand.
ACCCCTGGTTACTTGGCTGAGGGCCCATGTGATATCAAAGAATCCCAACACAAACCTGCGATAGAAATTGGCGAGGCCCAAGAAGCTCTGAAGCTCAGTGACTGTGGTTGGGGATGGATAGTAACGGATGACTTGGATCTTGTCTAGATCCACATGCACACCATGTTGATCAACTATGTAGCCTAAGTAATGGACCTTGTCCATGCCGAAGGAGAATTTTTCCAAGTTTGCATATAGTTTGTGTTACCGCAGGGTGTGTAGAACCTGTTGAATATGTTGCAAGTGTTCCGCCCAAGTCTTATTGTAGATGAGGATGTCATCCATATACACCACTACAAAAGTATTGGTGAAAGGTCGCATGATATCGTCCATCATCCTCATAAAATTTGTTGGAGAATTTGTCAAACCAAAGGTCATGACCAACCATTCAAAAAGACCTTCTTTTGACTTGAAGGCGATCTTCCATACATCTGTCTTTTCTATTGGGACTTGGTGGTATCTAGACTCTAGATAAATCTTACTGAATTATTTGTCCCCTGTGAGCTAATAAAGGATGTCATCAATTCGAGGAATCGGGTACCGGTTCTAGACTGTGATTTTATTCAGGGCCCGGTAATCAATGCAGAGTCACCAGGTCCCATCTTTCTTCTGCACTAGTATGATTGGGATCCCACAAGGAGATGATATGGGAAGGATGTTCCCCTTGTGGATTAGTTCTTGGATCTGCCTCTTGATCTCCTCATTTTCTAACAGAGAGTGGCGGTAGACCGGCTCATTGGGTAGTGGTGCACCTGGGTTCATATCAATGGGATGCTTGACTTGAAAATGAAGAGGCACCCCGATAGGAGAGGAGAAGATATCTGAGTATTCTTACATGAACTTATCCACTTGCTTTTGTTGTGTGGAGAGATCGTCCTCGAAGGCCCTGGATGTGGTTGTGATCTTTCGCTTACTTTGAGAGCGAATCACGAAGAAGACAAATTTCCCATTCTGAGAGATGACCTTCCTGCATTTCTTGGAAAAGATCAAGGAAATAACACTAGGAGGGACTTCCTCGGGTATCCTGTACAAATTCCTGTTCAAAGTAATAATAACACTACGAGGCCTAGAATCATATATAACATGAAGTTTCCATAAATAAGGTTGTCCCAAAAGAACATTACAAACTTCGAGAGGAGAAACATCACACAATACCTCGTCTTTGAAGGGTTTGAAGCCGTATGATAGTCTACACTGTTGGATGATGCAGAGATCGATTCCTTGGCGGAGCCATCCAATGGTGTAGGGTTGTGGGTGAAACATTGTCAACAGGTCTAACCGCTTGATGACCTCTGCTAATATTGGGTTCTTCTGGCTACCGCTATCAACGATGAAGTGCAATGAGGTGTCTTTTACCCACATTTGTGAATGGAAAATATGCTTTCTTTCTTCTGGTTCGTTTGGTTCACTAGGTTGGAACCTGGTGGTGGCAACGGTGGCATTGGGTTCCACGTCAATGATCTATCTTCCCCTTTATGGTTCTAACTCAGAGTCAGAACCCACATCTGATTCAAAGGCTTTCACTTTGGCCACCAGCGACTGCTTTGAGCGGTAATCAACAATGTTATGCCAAGGGATCTTATGGAAGTCGCACCACTTCCTAGTATCCTTCTTTGTCTTTCTGGTGTCCTTATTTTCTTGCGGCTTGGAATGGTTGTCCTGATATTGTCCATATTTTATCTATCCTTTTTTCTATAGGTTGGGGGCTCCCTTTCCTGGTTTTTTCTACGAGGGGTTCCTAGGCCCAAATTGTCATGTCTTTTATTTGAGCTTTTGCTAAATTTTGACGACATATCGATAGGCTATGCCCAAGGACGATATTTCCATAAATTCCATTTCGGTTTGGATGTGTCTATGTAGAGCACAATGATACTTGAGCACCAGATGTCACTCTAAACCTTTGATACCCAGCTTGGTGCACAGGGTATGGAAGATATTTGTGAAATCTGACATTGCTTGGTCTCTTTCTTGCCACAGTGTGGTCCATTTGGTATACAAGTCGTCATAACTTCTGAAAGGGTAGTATTGTTCCTTAATAGCATCCCTAGAGGATTCCCAGGTGGACGCGACTTTAAATAATGAGGATTCCTCTGTTTCATTTTTCTCACAGAAAGTTTCCCACCAATATTTGACACGGGGAACAACTTTGAGGAGCGAAACAGTAAGTTTTTCTCTATTTGAAAAGTTATGGACAAAAAAATACCCTTCTAGTAGATTCAATCACTTGTCTACAACATCTGCATCTATCTGACCTTCAAATATAGGAATATCGAATTTTATTTGTACCTTGAAGGGGGCGGTGCCTCCGCTCGAGGAAGATGCGTCACATGTTGGTAGCCGCCGAAGGATTTTTGCGAAACTATCCATCATCTTGTTCCTATGTTGCATGAGGGCTTCCTCAAGAAACATTTTGAAAGGATCTTCTATCACATCATATTTGTTTTCTCCTACCATGAGAGGTCATTTGGGTGTGCGAGATATTTTGTCCTCAAGAGAAACAAGCTTGAGATCCAATTCTTTGTACCTTGACCTCATTGGGGGCATGAATTAAGATGACAAGGAGAAGACCGCTCTGATACCACTGATCCATATTTTATGAGTAGTACGAAATGAATACAAATTATTAAAATATGCTTAATATAGAATAACAAAGATACAATAAAACTGGTTTTATATTCAATAAGGAAATAAGATGAAACTGTAAAATGCAGTGAAAAACAAGCTTGCTAGAATGGTGGTGGCTTATCTCTGAGAAGAGATGTGACAACTGTGCTCATTCGCAAGAAGATGATTACAATGAGGCTCTGAAGGAATTTTTACAATAAATGGGAATGTAAAAAACCCTAGACATAAAAAAACCTAACCCTAGGAGATGAAGCGCCAAAAGCCATGTGGGCCCCGTTTGGGTAAGTTATTACATCAAATTCTCAGGGTCGTAACTTTTTCATACAATCTTAGTTTTAGGCGCACGATAACCCGTTGGAGAGGTCTATCCAAGGAATAAACATTTTGCTTCTATCTATCAAAGGTCATTTTGACTGCGGTGAGCCCTAAAAACAATGTTTAGGGCCTCAAAAAGGTCCCGCAAGTCAGGGACCCAAAAACTAGGAAAAAAACTGCCAAACTGGAAAACTGCCAAAAGGAACCAGTTGGAATAGGTGGGAGGTCACCGAAATCCATATGGATCACACAGTGATCCACATGGAATAAAAATTAAACAAGATGGGGGGAGAGAAACATAAGTCTTGAAGAGGTCAAGAAAATAATTCTTTTGAATGCTTTTCATATACATTAGAGAGTTACACGAGGAAGCACCACGAAGGGAAAGGTCAGAAGAGAAAACGTAGGCCTATAGACAAGGGGAGCATCCAAAAGAGGAGGATTACTCTTTTCCATTGATGTCAAAGGGGTAGAGATAGAGAAAGGAATGGAGACAAAGAGAGAGAAGCATGCAAACATGGGGAGCGATGGTCACAGGGGGAGCATGGGCATAAGTATTTTCATGCCTAGGTGTTTCCATCAATACCAAAGGGGGAGATTGTTGATAGTTTGGTTTTCATTGATGTCAACCCTTGAAGAATCCCTGACGGTGTGGCTTTGGTACCCAAAGTTGAATGAGGAATATGGAAATGAAGGAAAAAGTAAATACAACAAGACCCTCATAGATGGATAATACTCGTCATGCCGTTTCCAATGATATATGGGATACCACGTAGTTCCTGACGGTTAGGGAGATACGACTTTGTAAATTTGGAAGACCCGAAGAGTGGTAAAGAATCCCCTAGTTGGTTACAAGTATTAGTCAAAGGGTACAATGGATGCAACAAGAAAGCCATAAATTAAGGAGAGGAGTTACCTAGAACAAGTATAAATATACCTCAAGGAGTCATTCAAAAATACACTCACACACTTATTCATTTCTTATCTTTCTTGTGATCTAGTGATCTTCTTTCTATGGTTGTAGCATCATTTTCTGAGGTAGAAAAGGAAGGTCGAAGGAGAAAGTTTTGGAGTTTAAAAAAACCCTAGTTTCTGAGGTATATGCGGGTTGTAGGTGAGAAAGGGAGAGTATGTACGTGGGATATAGTGGAGAAAATCATGTATATACAAGAGTAATATAAGATAAATTCATGTATCTAGAAAAAGGCTCATGAATTTTTGAGTAAATGTTGGTACTAGGTCCCTAAGGTCTAAAGGAATTCTATAGGTCATCATCTCAGAGTTTCAGGTCAGCTACATAGGTATTGGTATGGTTATATACCTATTTTGATGGTTACTCTTGGTCATGATATGGTGTATTTCTGAGGCATACTTGGTATGGTTGGCTCAGTATTTGGATATGGTATATCTTGGTTGCTTGTATGAGTGAGAAGCACTCTTATATCTGGTTCAACACATGACATGGTTCTTATAGTTCATATATTTGAGTTGATTGTACATGGTTGAGGCATATTCATGTTGTATGGTGACATATGCATGAGGTACATGCATTGGTTCTTTGAGATAATTCATTGATGATATGATACATATATGCATATGGTTGATGGTATGGTATATGGTATATATGGTTGATGCTCTAGTTCATGATTCATTATTCCTTATTGATGTATAATTGGCTCATGATTGATGCATGAGATACTATGTATGTTGGGTATACAGTTGATGCATGGTATGGTACAGGTGTTAGTTTATTGATGAGAAGATACAGGTTGATGAGATAGTGACAGTGAAAGAGATTGAGTGATAGGGAAAATGGTAGAGACACAATGGCAGTAACAGTGATAGTGACAGTGACAGTGACAGTGACTAAGGCATAGTCACATAGATAGTGGAAGAGACACCGTGGTAGTGACAGTGGTATTTATAGTGGCAACATTTGTGTCGACAGTTATAGTTGGTCTACACTTATATTTTGGGGCGACTTGATGGGGGAAGGATAGGTGGTTGTAGCCACCTTCCGATTGGATCCAGAGAACTCAGGGGATTGTAGCCTCCTTTTGGTTGGATCTAGAGAATTCAGGGAGTTGGATCTTCCTTCAGGTTGCATCTTGAGAATAGGGGGTTGGAGCCTCCTTCCAGTTGTAGCTGGAGAATCAGGAAGTTGGTGCTTCCAATGAATGTATTCTTTTGATATATAAGAAAAGGATTATGTGGTTTTCTCCCATTTGGGTTTCCATGTAAATTTTGGTGCACTGTGTATCTATTGTGATGTAATGTTGTTTATGATTATACTTCTAATGATATATTTAATGTTAATGATAAACTTTTGAATATTGTTGAAGAATATACTATGGGTAAAAGTACTAAAATTTCTCATTACAGATTCATCACCCCTCTTAGTAATCCAACAAATACCCATCAATCTGAGGAAGGAACTTTAGATCTAGGTGGTGAAAATTGGTGGAATAATTAGGAAAGGGAAATGGATCTTCAACCCTAATGTTATAAAATTACTTGAACCAAAACATGCAAAATATGGTCCTTATAGAAATATCCTTTTTAGGGTTGTTTTTATGTTACTATGCTCTGGTACACTATTGATTTATACTAGATTATCCTACTCAACAAAATAGTATCTCAAAAAGATTCCAAGATAAATTTGAATTAATATCTCCCTGACTAGAATATTATCAATACTCATTTCTATATATAAATACCTACAAAATGTCCTAAGAAATCCCTAATATCGCTACTTGTATAGGAAAATTTGTTTCCATTTAACTCAAAATTATTTCAACTTTCTTGTTCTATGAAGGATATTAATTCTCATCTTTTCAATATGAAATTACCAAATGAAATGTCCAATAACAATGTCAAGGATTTCCAATATGATATCGTTAAGTACATCTCCAATGTCCTATTATTATTCCAATGTTCACTACTCCCATTTTTTATGAGGGTTTATTTTAGATGGTCTAGCATGTGGGTAAAAAAGTCTTGGATGCTTCTATTTGTTTTCATAAGTTGCATCAAATGAACAAGATTATTGAGCAGAACTCATTTCCTTAGCATTCAAATATTTACGAATTGAATGCACAACCACCCAATACCCTTTAACTTTACCTCTTTATAGAGGGAAGATTAAATATGGAAATTTACATGACTTATGTAAAATCAACCATGTTTGGTCTTGATCCTTTTGTGGAAGTTTCAATTTAACTACTAGAAATCATAGATTTGGAATGTTTTGATGTTCCCAATTCCAAAACTACATGATAACTTTCCAACCCATCAACTCCTGATCTTGAAGGGGAAACTAGCTCAAAACGTTAGTGAGAAGAGATTATATAGAATGATATAATCAGTTTGTGGGTGTTGATATAGTTGATGCAGATGTTTATTATAGTGATATTTCGATATGATAAACACATATTTCACCTACACTAGTTCCTCTTCTAGAATTTTACTTCTTGATCTGGAGATTTTTGAATAAATTTCCGACCCAAACCTATACAATGAAAAAAACAATTTGAGAATATTGTTTTCTCTTTTGATTGTTCCATAGTTATTCTCGTTTAAATAATGCCTCTTAATTGATTTAATAAAATATCTTAGTGCTTTTGTTAGATGAATTCATTCAATTCTTATTTTCATGCTAGTATAGAGCTATTTCTATTTTTTTTTAGATATGATATAATAATAAAAAACCTGAAATTAAGAAACCCATCATCATGGAAAATTGCACATGCATAATATGGAAATGAAACTTTTATGAATCTTTCATATTTTTTTGTATATGAAAATCCTTATAGGAATCTACTTGCTTAAAGAGAAACTATGTCAAGTCATCAAATTTAGGATGAAGGAGAAGTTGTTTCATGATAAACTAAGGTAGAAACTCAAATAAAGAAGATGCCCCAAGTGAAAGAGGTGATGAAATGTCTTCAAAAGAATCACCTTGATTGTGAAGATCATAGATTTCTTGTAATAGGGTATATACTTCAAGAATATTTTTTATAAGCCCCTTGGGTAAAAGGATAACTATGATATTACTTATATTTCTTTCACCTATCTTGAATTGCATCATAAATTTGTGTTATCAAATTAAAGAGAGTCATTTTCTATATGTCCACTTCCTCCCCTAATGTTTAAAAACCATCATCTATATTACCATTAACATTCAATAGATGAAGTTGTAATCAAAAACAATTTTTAATTATAGAGACCCTTGATAGTATCATGATGCATCTTATTTTGTAACAAAGCTTAATACCAGGTACAAATTCCAACTTTTTTCTAGCTATAATTTATTCCAAATGCATCTAGATCCATTCTAGAGTTTCCAATAGTAGGCGTAACACTAAATATTCTATGGGTAGGATCATCCTCACATGTCTATCGAAAATATGCACTGCCATTTTTTCCCCAAACTACCCCATGGAAGCTTTGAGTACCAACAATATGCTTCCTGAGTTCATCAAAAACTACATGAGTCTCCTCAAACATTGACTATTGTACCCATACAATGATTTCACAAAATTGATTTTTAATTCTAGATGAAGATGTTGTTCCATTCACTTCATCAACACCAAGTAAAAGGGTATATGCAACAAATTGTGGATTTGACCTATTATGTTTAATATAGGCCACCAATCCTAGCTGCAACTACTCTAAATTCTCATTAGGTATGCCACACTTCATAATCCTCTACTAAAACACATATAATTAAGAGTGAGACAATATATGGTAATAGATCTTTTTAAAGCCATGTTGATCAAGTTTTATGTTCTTTGGTAGTACCTAGTGTATTTTTTGCATGCTCTATACTAAACCATTTTTCACAAATGTGGGTTGTGGGAAGGACTTCCTTTATCCCCACAAGCTTCCATATTGTTGGTCCTAAGGTCTGCACCTGAATGCTAAAGGGAAGAGCTAGGCCACCTCAAGTGTTGGAATGATTGTTTTTTTATGAATTAAGTTTGTTGGTCAGATAATAGATAGGTTTCCAAGGACATGGATCTAGTTTGACTGTTCAACAATATCACTATAAGGTTTCCCTTAGCTAGTGGCATGCATTTTGGTAAGTAGATAAGATATGAAGAATAAAACAAAGGAAATACAAACAAGCATACAATTTTTTACTTGTTGTATGAAATTTCAAACTTGAAATAATATTTCAGATCCAAAACATGTACCTGGACACAAATCCTCCAAACAGGTTGTATTACAATAAACTATTCATTGAAACAATAATTGAGATCAAGTTGCATGAAAATAAACAGTTCATTGAGACAATAGATGAAAGGAAAAGAAACAATACTTTGCATACATTTCAATTTGCATCTAGATAAGTTAAGAAGACACAGTTTGCCACCAAAAAATATATTCACCAGGTGGGAAACTTAAAATTTTTATGCTTTAAGGCTCAGCCAAAATCCTGATGCTTGATATCCCCAAAAAATGAACCCTTTTACATTAAAAAATCCATCTATTTCTATCTATCCAGAGAAGGTTTGATTACCTATCTAGGATCTAAACTCTAAAGTTCAACTTTACATCATAATCATATTTTGTAGGTTCAACTTCACTGTTACTACCTAATTACAATCTATAAACATTTTTTTAATATGAGTGGAGTTGAGATTATGTGTCAGTTCTCAATTCCCCATTAATTCAACCTAAAAAATATTGTTCTTATAAAAAAAACAACAACTTATTACAAGTGGAAGTAGTTTCTCTAACTAAACCAAAACAAACTTCCATTAGTGCAACTGGAACTTATTGTTAATACCTGAAGTAAACAAGATGCATAGAAAAAAGTACTCATAAGTTGTTGTTGGCAGTCAACTTTTCATGGATGTCCACGTAGGCCAAAAAATGGAGACCAACCTTGAGAAGTTGTAGATTAATCTAGAACAGATCTCGAATTCCTTTACCCTTTGATAGTAGTGGACACTTAGATTATTTCCTTCAATAACATGCATGTTTTCAGATTCTTCTTTTGCATCTTTTGATACTTTTTTTGTAGCTTATTGTGTTGCATCTCAAGATCCTATTTTTGTTGTTGTAGAATCCGAATTTTCTGCCTCATGTCATCATTTTGTTGCTTGAGAGCTTGTACTTGGTGGTCGTCATCCATCTCCTTGTCAGCTTCAACCTTTGGATTGATAAATTTCTTTACCTTTCTTCCATTCTTGAGCCCATGTTACTCCTCTGTAACAGGTTTATTGAGGTCAATGGAAATCTTGGATTTCCTTGGCCTCATTTCATATCTGAGTGCTTTCTCATATTTTTTTATTATCAATAGTCTCTCTCATAGGTTCCTGCATCATCAATGTTTTTCCTTTGATATCTAGTTTGAAATCATGGGGAACCTACTCAGGGGTCAGATCTACATCTGGATTTATGTCATGAGAGTCTTGCTCAGGGTCTGGACCAAAGTCCATCACATTTTGTTCTGATTCCATATATCTAGGTTACTCTATTTTTAAAGAAGCATATTTTACACCTGAGGTCTCCCCTTTACCTTATTTATGACTTGCCTTATCTCCTGTCATCCCTTTCAATTTATTTATAGCCATATCCTCCATATTTTCAAATTCTAAGAGTTCTTCTTCAGTATCCTCATTCTCAATTACTATGGGATTTTGGTCTTTCAAGGATGGATTAAAAAATGCCTTGGAGTTTAACCTTAATTGGTTTGTGAGCCTGGTTTTTCTATTGGGTTTTCTAGACATTCCAAGGACCTGGCTCCCTTTCCTCTTTTTACTCTACTTGGCCTCGAGGGATTCCTTAATAAAGGTGTCTACTGGCACAAATTCTACTGCAACTATCTCGAGACTGGGTTATTTATCCCTCCTCTTCCTGCTTGTTTTTTACTTCGGATTTTTCTCTTGATACATGGTAGTGGGCACAGAATTGTCCTCAGAATTTTTAGGTGATAGTGGCCCTACTGGGATTTCATGTTCTCCTCCTTGTCTGATATAATTCCTAACATACACTTTACCACTTTCCATCTCTCTCTATTTTGTTGTAGAGGACCTTAATTGTTTTCGAGGGATTTCCTCTCTTGGTGGAGTAATTGATTTTTCTTTCTCAGATCGAGTTCCCCCTTTTTTAGGTGTGGTCTTATTCTTAGCTCGTTGGGTATATTTTGATGAAAAACTTGGTTCAAGAGAAAACCTATCTTTTTTGTTATCCTTGTCCCTCTGTTCTTCTGGTCGTAGATCAACTTCTTGTCCTTCCTCCTGGAACCCTAAATAATTCAGAAAATACTTCCAGGGAATTTATATTTCGTTTAAATCAAAGAGAACCAAAATTTTAATGAACCCCTGGTCATATAAAATTCTATGAGCAAATTCAAGGTAATTCTGGACTCTCTTAGACATTTTCGTTAAGCTCTTAAGAAAATACAAGGGAAGGTTTAATTCCCTGTCACCATTTAAGTGTAGAAGGAATCAAAGGTGATAACAGTGAACGATCGAGAAATGAACTTCTCCCATGATATACCTTTGGAATGCAGTGAGGATGCCCCACCACTCTTCTTTAATCCACATAATTGAGATGCCTTGAATCCAATCAGGGTTTTGGTGTTCTGCCACTAGAAACCTGTTGTAGGTTTGAGCTGGAAATTTCCCCCTTTTAAACCATATCTCATCACTAATAGGGAGAACGCACGCCCCACTGATGAAGTGCTCTATAATGTGAATTGTGGTGTCCCCGATCTAAGTCTGAAACCAATCAAAATTCTACACGAAGAGGAGGGCCACTCCCGTGTGATGCTCGTTGAAAGAAAATATAAAGTCAAACCATTCTCCTCTGATAAATATATCTCTTATTTCTGGGATTGCTTCGAACAGTTTGAGCCATGTTGGCTCTGTTCTGTTCAATTGCCAATGCTCTTAGGGAGACACCATTGTATTCTAGCTTCTCCTGCTGGAAGTGATGGTCAAATGTATGCGTTCTTTCGGGTTCATTTAACACCTACAATAATAATTACACACGACCCTAAAATAATAACAACTCAAGGCCCAAACATGCATGATCCTTAGCATGAAGTTTGTAATGATGGTTAAAATGGTGGAAACACACATGATATCGAGTGCACAGGGAGATGCAAACACATTCGAGGCGCCAACACACCTTTATTCAAATTTTTAAATATTTTTTGAATGTTAAAACTCATAAAACAATGTTTTTTCTATTGTTTGCAAGAATAGGGGCATTCTTGCAATCAATGTCTTTTTGCATCAAAAGGCCTAACTTAACCTTTTTTCAACTCAGTATTGACATAACCATGGTGATGTGTCTTATTCAATTCAAATCATGAATTATATTAACCTTATAAAGAGCAAGGAAATGATGAAAAACAAATAGGAAGATAAAAACAAACTAAAATGACCCAACACACCATTGAAGAGAAACTAAGTAAAAACTAGGTTGACAGATGGATGGGATGATGGAGGAATAGAAAGAAGAGGTGCAGACCTAGGATTTAACATTTTCTCCAACTGGGGATAGTAGTTCCCTGTGAGGTTCTAAGAACAACGAACTACGTGCCTTAGTTCTTTATTTCTTCCCAGTTCCACCAATCACTTTAATCTGTTTGCCACCCCTGTTACTTGTCTTTTTTCAACTAAAACTCAGATCTATAGCTATACCCTAGTGCCTTTATTGGGCCATGGAGTCTGTTAGCACTCTGTAATTTGCCCAAGGCTATGGAGGTAGTCATAGAGGTAACATCAAAACCACTTCGAGTAAAGGATCTATCACTCCAAGATTCAGAGAGGGATCTCTCTGTATGATTGTTTGGGTGAGATATTAGGCTAGTTATGAGGATATAGGGTTTGTTTTTAGAGTTTTTGGTTGAGAAAACAAAAGAGGTCCATTAGGCAAAATGGAGTCAACAGGTAAAAGATGATTAAATGAATGAATAACTGAGACAAGGTGTAACAAGGCAAGGTAATCATGTCAGTGGATCCTTTGAACTTTTGAAATGGAAAAAGAAGAAAATATGAGATTTCACTTCAAATGCAGAGTAGACATTATCAAAATTCTACATTCAACTTTCAGAAGAAAACATAAACATTGTTTTAAGCCAAAGCAGGGTGTCCGAGACAAATCCTGAGCATAATCTTATTATAAACAATAAGGAAAGAAAAAAATATGGGAAACAAGAGAATGACAATTTACATCAAGAAATACTTCACCACATAATCATGACACAAGAATCTAGAAACAAAATGCCTTTGTATTCATCCAAAAAAGTCACCTATAGCGTGTTGAACATCTTTACAACAGATGGTGATATTTCCATACCATCCTTCCTTTCAGGTCTAACCATTTGCTTGACTCTCTTGGGTCTACATATAGATAAAAAAAAACTTTCCCCATCTCAGGGGACGAATTATTCATTATAGGATCAAATCACAAGAAAATCTCCAACTAAACTCAAGACTAGGAAGTCAAAAACTGTTTTCCCCTTTTTACTCTAGCTGTTTGACTGAATTTGATGACCCTTTAATTACATTCAAATATTCATGAAAAGTTCATATACATTTGATTACATCATATATACACCTCATAAGGTCAACCACATATTTGGAATTCAACTTGGACCAAGGAAATTGAAAATTCATCCTGCTGGTAAAATTTCCTGGTAAAAACACAACAAATTTTACAAAAACGTAGCTTGATCTTTGAGGGTACTTTTGGAGGCCTTCCCTTGATCATTTTGAAAAATGGATGATTTTTATGGATATCTAAGGATGTCAAATATCCTCCTGAACCATTAAACAAGAAGAATATCCACTCAAAGACATAAAAAAACTGATTTTTTCACAACTGGTCTAGAAGCGCAGGGCTTGGGTGAAAATAGGGGCAGAAAGTAAATTTTCGCCATGTTTTTGACTTTTTGCTGCAAAATTAATAATAACTTGGCCCACCAGTGATATATTTGAGATGTAAACTTCATAATATATTCATTCATGCTGAGAAAAGTGAATTTGGAGCCTCCAGGAAAAAGCGTAGTGTGGGCTCGTTGTGCTTTTGTAGATGACATTGTTGCCAAAACTTGCAAACATTTATCTGAAAACTAGGGGTCAAATATGAGATGATATCTCTTTAACCATAAGGAATTTTACAAAACTAAGAGAGGTTTTTTTATTTGGTATGTTTGGAACAAAAACCTCCTCCAGTTTTCAAAAATAATTTATCATTTGTTCACATTTCAATTTTGAATTTGGTCACTAAAAACTGCAGAAGCGCAGCGACCATACAACAAAAATGTAGTGCCATTTCAAAAGTATGTTTGGAGGCCTTCATATAGTATTTTTGGGATGAAATTGGTATTTTGGGACATATGCATATGTATACTACACAATAGAGTCATCAAGAATTGAAAATCCTTGCTCCAAACCCCTGAAAAACTGACTTGAAGTAAAGTTGTCCAAAAGTGCAGCAACCCACCTGTAGCAACTGTATTTTGGGAATTTATCTTGAATAATAATACATGTGTATAAAATGAAGGATTTTTTTGTTCCTTTGTTTATTATTGACAAAAACCTCTTTCACTTTTGTCAAATTCATCTTCATTTGGTCAGAAACGTATTTTGAAGCAAAATTATCCCTATGTACAACAAATGACCACAAAACCCTAAAAATCATGCCAATCACCTCCTTATATTTGATCTCTAATGCTTGGTGCCTTTGGTTTCCTTCCTCATGACCTTATCCAAGTTCCCATCATTTCAGTTTGGATGATATAAAACCTTGTTCTGATAAGGGGGAAAGGGATAGGGTAAACTTTGGGAAAACAAAGGAAACAAGATTGTGAATTTAATGATGAACCACTTACTCAATTAATGACTCATGAAATGATGACAATGAACATGAATGATAAAGGCCATAAGAATATGGAGGGAGAAGCGAAATAAATTGAGCAATCAATCCATATGTCTTCATCACGAGAGCAATGCCAAATAGGTAGTTGAAGAATCAAGTCACCTATGATTATAGGACCCTAACATAGTCTCCACCTGGGGATGGAAGMTATTTCAAGAGGTGACAAGAACCATAGAAATATGAACACGTAGACCAGTGTCTTATCCATTGGGYGATGAAGCCAAAACACTTGACACTCAAATGACTGACAAACTAGACTGAAAACTGAACTGTACACCGACAACTTGAAACTTTGTTGGAAACTGACACTTGAAATAAAAATACAACCAACACACTACTTCCTACTCTAATAAYTGAGTACACAACCAAATCAAGTGATATCAAAAATCCAGTGTAACCATGTTAGCATTTTTTCTGTCGATTGAATCCTCTRCAAGTGCTTACTCATGAGMAAAAAATAAACTCTGGATGACGACATATCCAATAAAAACTTGCAAATAGATTGAATTTCAATGAAATTGAAAAGCATGAACCCACCAGTTGACCTCAAGAATGCTGCAAAAGGATCATCATAGGAATACATATTGGTTTCCGGTCCATTTAACACATTACTTCTCTGCTCTAGGTGGTTTCCATATCTTGATTTTAAAACTTTCCCAACATCTGTGCTTTCTTGAAATTCCAACCTAAAAATGTCATGATAAAGCTGCAAGATTTCCTGTGACCTTCATGATGAATGTAATCAAACTGCTGAAGGGATAGACATTAAGACTGTATGCAAAACTAAATCCTTATCAATCCTATCTTCAAACTGAAAACCAACCAAAAGATGAGAATTTTGAACACAAAAATCATCCATATAATTGCATACTAGATCATTGCAAATAACATAGAGATTTTGTAACCTGTTATGGATCAGTTCTGATGAAACTGCATGATCTTGCATAAATTCTTTGTGTTCCATGCTTCCAGCTACATTTTCAAACTTAATGTTGCTCGGTAACTGTGATTGTGGACTAAAAAAAGGTTTTGTATTACAGAGATGGTTTCCAACTACTGTCAACTTGTTTATTTTCTTCCTTGGCAACCTTATAATTTTCTCTTATCATTTTGAATGAAGAGAAACACAAAGATAAGGAATCCCAATCAAGAAATTCATTGTATACTTCGTGCTCAATATCAAAACTGAAAGACTGCTAAATTAAAACTCCCTCACCCCTGTTTTTAGGCTCACAAACAACTAAAGGGGGACCACTAAGACTGCAGAACCCATCCAAATAATCAGATATTGAATCATTCAAAATCAATGAAGGTTGTATCCATTTTAAACTAACTTCAGACTGCTTATATGCTTTGGTGAGTTTGTAATTTTCCTTTATCAATCCAAATGTAGCATAACATAAAGGTAAAGAGTTATCGTCAGCAAATTCATCACTCTCTTTATGTTCACTATCAAGGCTACAAGACTTCTCACTCGATTCAAAATGTTCATTAAATTTTTCCTCTCGGTCATAAAACCCATGTGCAAGCTGACTACCTTCCTTAGATTATTGAAAACATGCTGCAGGTTGCTCTAAAACATTAACAGTGAAATCACCATCATATTCATCGTACTTAGGAAAATCAACTTCACAAGAAACGTCATCAATCATGAACATTGAGAAAGAAAATTGTCCGTCTTTATGTTGATCTATAAATCCAGTTTTAGGATTGTCCACAAAAAAATATATAAAATCATCACCTTCTAACTCAGGACAACGTGAATCATCAACTGGACAATTTGGACCAACAACTTCTTCTTGTTATATAACATTTGGTTGAGCAAGAGATCTTATTGGTTGCTTTGTAGCTGTGAGTTCATCTTGCAGCATTAACTTTTCTATCAGCCTTCCCACAGTTTTCATCACTATGTCCAACTTATGGTTCGACAATTGGGGACTATCCTCTTTCATTGCTTCCTTTCTTTCAACTTCCATCCTGGCCCTTTTTATCAACAGTTTGGCTTCCACATCAACCACAGATTTATGCATGTCATCCAAAGTGGCAAGGTTCCTCTCTCTGAGTTGATAAGCAATCTCAACCTCAAAACCATCTGAAAAATGGAGCATAACCAAACCGGGAAGAGGTTTTATATCTGCAGGCATGGAATTATAAACTTTATTAAACTTGGTTGAGAACCCTTGGACTGTTTCACCATGCTGCCTCTTTAAGTTTTGATATTCATTTATAACCTGAAAATGGTTTATTTTGACCTCCCATTTGTCAATGAAAACATATTCAAACTATTGGAATGAAGGAATACTTCCAGCTGCTAGACCTTTATACCATCTCCTGACTTCTCCTACAAGTCTTTGAGCGAACAACCTCAATTTCACATCCTCGTAATCAACCTCCTCTAAATCCATAAAATCAATAATTCTACTGACATGCTACTTGGATATGATCTTACATATGTAATCAAACTTAGGTATCCTTTGCCCATAATTTTGTGGTAAATCATGCAAAGGGGCTGACAATTTTAATGGAGCATATCAGGTAGTAGACATGATTGGTTTTTGAGAGGAAACTATATCAACTGAGCTATTTTTGTCATTTGAATATTGTTTAGGGATACTATTACAACCAAGAAATGTACTTGTAGTCTCACTAGGATGATAAAAACCTGTCAAAGGGGGCTCATGTACTATTTTGCGGTCCAGATTGGAATAAAATAGATTGGAAAAAGTCTCTTTGATGTACCCAGGAAAAAATAAGAGGCACTTGATAAAACATAAAATCATATTTTGCAAAGATTTCAGGTTTAAGTACCTGAATCTCACACTCTTTTTCCCCATCCTTCTTTAAGATATTTTTCATTCTGTAAATCTGTTCTGAAGATTTGGAGTCTCCAATGAAACTTTGGAATCTGGATTCTTCGAAGTTGGAGTCGGCGATGAAGCTTTGGAATCTAGATTCTTCAAATTTGGAATCGCTAGGTGAATAATACATAGCCTGCTTAGTGTCTCACTACTGTTCACCATCAGTTGTCAAATCTATAACTTGATACACTTTTCCGAGGAAGGTTCCCCAGTATGGTCGCCATTATGTTAGCACTCTGTAATTTGCCCAAGGCTATGGAGACAATCACAGAGGTAAGATCAAAACAAATTCGATTCAAGGATCTATCCCTCCAAGACTCAGAGAGGGATCTCTCTGTATTATTTAACTTTTTTTGGGTGAGATATTAGGCTATTTATGATGATAGAGGGTTTTTTTTTAGAGTTTTTGGTTGAGACAACAAAAGAGGGCCATTAGGCAAAATGGAGTCAACAAGTAAAAGATGATTAAATGAATGAATAACTGAGACAAGGTGTAACAAGGTGAGGTAATCATGTCAGCGGATCCTTTGAGTTTGTGAAATGGTAAAAGAAGAAAAGATGAGGGTTCACTTCAAATGCAAAGCAAAGCTTATCAGAATTCTACATTCAACTTTCAGAAGAAAACATAAACATTGTTTTAAGACAGAGTAAGGTGTCCGAGACAAATCCCGAGCATAATATTCTTATAAAAAATAAGGAAAGAAAACAATATGGGAAACAAGAGAATGAAAATTTACATCAAGAAATACTTCACCACATAATAATGACACAAGAATCTAGAAACCAAATGCCTTTGTATTCATCCAAAAAAGTTACCTACAACCTATTGAACATCTTTACAACAGATGGTGATATTTTCATACCATCCTTCCCTTCATTTCTAACCATTTTCTTGAATCTCTTGGGTCTACATATAGATACAAAACAACTTTACCCATATGAGGGGTCAAATTATTCATTATAAGAGCAAATCACAAGAAAATCTCCAACTAAACTGAAGACTAGGAAGTCAAAAACTGTTTTCCCCTTTTTACTCTAACTGTTTGACTGACTTTGATGACCCTTTAATTACATTCAAATCTCCATGAACAGTTCATATACATTTTACTACATTATATATACACCTCATAAGGTCAACCACATCTTTGGAATTCGAATTGGACCAAGGAAATTGAAAATTCATCCTGTTGGTAAAATTTCCCGGTAAAAACACAACGAATTTTATAGAAACATAGCGTGATCTTTGAGGATACTTTTGGAGGCCTTCCCTTGGTCATTTTTCAAAATGGATGAGTGTTCTAGATATCCGAGGATGTCCAATATCCTCCTAAACCCTTAAACAAGATGAATAGCCACTCCAAGACATCACAAAACAGATTTTTTCACAATTGGTCTAGAAGCGCAACGCTTGGAACATAGTTACCAACTTAACGAGAACTCTATAGAGTTCTCGTTTTTTGGGGGGTCAAGTTTTTTACCCCGTTTTTAAAAATGGTGCTACCGGTAGCACTCCCCTTCCATTTTTAGGTGTTTTTTTGATATTTTAAATTTTCTCATACATAATGTTCCCACTTTTTTTTTAAATGCTTGTTTTTTCATTTATTTTCAATTTATTTTTATTTTTTATTTTTTTTATCAACAATGTTTTTAGTCATTTTTCCATGCTTCTTTCAATCTTAAAATATTTTTTACCATTTACATTTTTGAAAATAATATTTTTTAGTCTCCTTAATTAATTTATGGTTCCATACTTTTTTAAATATAGTGGAAAATATCATTTTTAACACACGTTTTACCTTTACTTTAATAGATAGAAAATCATTGTAGTTAAATAACACTATTTTTAAACATTTAGCAAAAAAATATAATTGAATTTTTTTTTGATAAATTAAAACTAAAAAAAAACTAAGAAAAATAAAAGAATTGAAATTTAAAAAGAAAGGAAAAAAAAATAAAAACCAAATTTATATAATTACCAAATCAAAGAAAATCTTAAAAACTAAAGTGGAAAAAAAACACACACACACACACATATAT
>ML779859.1:265597-285695 GCA_009831015.1 Picea engelmannii
TTTTTTATTTAAAAAAATAATAATAATTATAATCTATTTTTAAGGTCACGATCAAGTCACACATCAAATTGGTGTATGAGACCTCCTCCGCCCAATGATTTTACTGGTAAAGTCTACGGAGGTATACATACCCTACCCCCCTCTGGATTTGAACTTGTGACCTCTTAGGAGGAAACACATGTTCTTAACCATTAGACCCACTCAGGTTGTATAGATATAATTATATATGTTTTGTTTTTTTAAATTTGCAATTAAATTTTTTGAATTTTAATGTTTGGTTAATATTTTTTTATTTTAGATTTTTTTTATATAATTTTTTGAATTTTGACATGATTTTAGTATTTTTTTTTTGTTTATATATATATATATATATATATATATTAAAAATTATTGTTTTTTTGGCAAAATTTTAATTTTTTTTCAATTTTTTTAGATTTCTTTTTATCCACCTTTTTTTTAATGTTTTTTTTTTCCAAATTTGGGTTTTGATTATATATTTTTAAATTTATTGTTTTCATGGTATTATGTATTATGTTGTGTTTGGAGTGATAAACTAAGATTTAAAAAGAAAACATTTAATGATTGATTTGATGATTTTGTTTGCAGTAACGATGATTTTGATTACCACTTTAAAAAAATGTCATTTTAATACCCCAAATTTAAAATGGGTGTTACCGGTAGCAGTACATTTCAATTTGATGGTTGATTTTGAGGTTTTAGTTTTAATGGTACCGACTGCTAAAAATAAGATTTCAAAATATCTATAAATTTAACGTTTTGAAAAAAAGAAAAAAAATCTGTAACGTCATTTTTTTATTTAGGTGCTGATTTGAAGGTTTTTCTGAGCTATTGTATGAGTTTTGAAGGCCATGTTTGAAAAATGTTGTAATTTTGACCCCGTTTGAAAAAATGGTGCTACCGGTAGCACCACTTTTTTAATTGAGGGTTGATTTTCATGTTTTTTTGGAAAAATATGGGTTTTTTTGGCCAGCGTTCTCATTTTGAGGTCACAGTTCTCATTAAGTTGGTAACTATGTTCTGGGTGAAAACAGGAGCAAAAAGCAAATTTTTGCCACATTTTTGACTTTTTGCTGAAAAATTGATACTGACCTAGCCCACCAGTGATATATTTGAGATTTAAACTTCGTAATCTATTCATTCATGCTAAGAAAAGTGAATTTGGAGCCTCTGGGAAAAAACATCGCGTGGGCTTGTTGCGCTTCTGTAGATGACATTGTTGCCAAAACTTGCAAAAATTTCTCTGAAAATGACGGGTCAAATACAAGATGATATCTCTTTAACCATAAGGAATTTTAAAAAACTAAGAGAGGTTTTGTTCTTTGGTATGTTTGGAACAAAAACCTCCTCCAGTTTTCAAAAATAATTTCTCATTTGTTCACATTTCAATTTTGAATTTGGTCACTAAAAACTGCAGAAGCGTAGCGACCATACAACATAAACGTAGCACCATTTCAAAAGGATGTTTGGAGGCTTTCCTAGAGTAGTTTTGGGATGAAATTGGTATGGTTTGAAATATGTATATGTCTACTACACAATAGAGTCATCAAGAATTGAAAATCCTTGCTCCAAACCCCTGAAAAACTGACTTGAAGTAAAGTGCTCCAAAAGTGCAGCAACCCACCCGTAGCAACTGTATTTTGGGAATTTCTCTTGAATCATAATACCCGTGTATAAACAGAAGGAGGTTTTTGTTCATTTGTTTATTATTGACAAAAAACTCTTTCACTTTTGTCAAATTCATCTTCATTTGGTCAGAAACGTATTTTGAAGCAAAATTGTCCCTATGTACAACAAATGACCACAAAACCCTAAAAATCATGCCAATCACCTCCTTATCTTTGATCTACGATGCTTGGTTCCTCTGGTTTCCTTCCTCATGACCTTCTCCAAGTTCCCATGATTTCAGTTTGCATGATAGAAAACCTTGTTTTGATAAGGGGGAAAGGGATAGGGTAAACTTTGGGAAAACAAAGGAAACAATATTATGAATTTAGTGATGACATACTAACTCAATTGATGACTCATGACATGATGACAATGACCATGAATGATAAAGACCATAAGAATATGGAGGGAGAAGCGAAATAAACTGAGCAAGCAAGCCATGTGTCTTCATCACGAGAGCAATGCCAAATAGATAGTTGAAGAATCAAGTCACCTATGATTATAGGACCCTAACAGAGTCATTTTTTCAAACTAAACTATTAAATCAAACCGAAAATCAAAACATCTATGTATAGAATGAACCACTTTTGGTTCATTAGGAAACGTAATGCTTTAGGAAGCGCCCATTGACTAGTCCTCCAAAGATCTCAGTATCATCCAGATTTTGAATATAAATGTATTATTATCTATAACTTTGACCACTTTGAAGGGACCAAACCGAAGGTTATACAACTTAACATGCTTGGGTTTGTCCTCCCTCCTAGCATCCCACCTCATAAATAGGTCACCCACTTGAAAGGTATCTTTTTTGGTTTTCCTGTCAAAGGACTCCTTGACCTTGATCTAGTATGCCTCAA
Organism: Picea engelmannii; assembly: GCA_009831015.1. Classification (NCBI taxonomy): domain Eukaryota; kingdom Viridiplantae; phylum Streptophyta; class Pinopsida; order Pinales; family Pinaceae; genus Picea; species Picea engelmannii. The sequence continues at coordinate 268,141 of ML779859.1, forward strand.
TATTCTCATTTAATGCTTCTCTCCTTTGTTGAAATTCAATAATATGAAAAATTCTCCTTTGGATGTGATTAGGTTCCTCCACTTCCTCCTGCAAAAAATTCAGCATTGGTAGACCAAGTTGAGTTGGAAAAACAACATCCACCCCATAGACTAGATGAAATGGAGAGTTTCCCAGTGACTTATTGGTGCTGATCTTGTTAGCCCACAAGACATACTTCAACTTGGAATCCCATGATTTTCTATTTTCAGCCAACATCTTCTTGATTATCTTGATGAGGGTTTTATTCAATGACTCAACAAACCTATTTCCTTGTGGGTAATTTGGTGTAGAGTGTATCAAAACGATGTTGTAATTCTCACAAAAATAAATCATTGCCTTGTATTTGAATTCCTAAGCGTTGTCTGCTACTATTTTCCTGGGGCATCCAAACCTGGAAAAGATGTTTGTCTCCAAGAATTTCATTATCACCTTATCAGTAGCATTCCTGGTAGGAGCAACTTCAATCCACTTTGTGAAGTAGCCAGTGGAAGTAAGGATCCACTTGTGGTGTCCCCTATAGGGTGGGTTTATCTCACCTATGAAATCGAGGCCCCATTGTTGAAATGGACCACTAGCAGTAATGGGTTTCAGGGGAAGTGAGATCAATTTCTATTTTCCAACAAATTTATGACATTCTTCACAAGCTCTAACCATGGAAAACACATCAGAAAATATGGTGGGCCAATAATATCCAACCCTTATAACTTTGAGGGCTATAGCTTTCCAATGCTAGTGCCCTCCAAAAAATCCTCTATGCATATATGTTATGCCCTGTTTTGACTCATATTCATCTAGACATTTCAAAAAAATACCAACAGGGTCTTTCCAATATAAATTTTGATTTAAAATGCAATATTTTACATCTTTCAATTTAAGAGACCTAGTTTTGGATTTCTCCAATTCTGGTGGAAATTCTAGGTGCTATAAAAAATAAACAACATCTCTATACCAGGGTGAAAGAGAATAATGATCAAGTACCTACATGGTGTTCTTCTCAGTTTTCATTAGTGGGGCATCTGATTGATTAAAGGTATGGTGAAATTCCAATTCTTTGTAGTTTGAATCGGATAACATTTTTGCAAGGCCTTTTCCCTTGATCAACTTAGTAGGATTTATGTGCAGGTCATATTCTAAAAAATTTACTATCCAATTAGACCTCTTACCCTCATTGTCTGGTTGGACAAGAATTTCCTTCACACTATTGCTAGGAACATAAGTTGTTATGATGGACTACAGAACATAAACCCTGAAATACTTCAAGGCTTTGATTAATGCATAGACCTACTTATCCAATATGTCTTATTTCATTTTAGCATCCCCGAGTGTTTCTCTAAAGAAGGAAATGGGATGCGCATGCCCTTGTTCATTCTTTTGCAACAATACACCAACAATAGTCTCCTTAGAGGCAAAGGAGAAAATGAGGAATTCTTTAGAATAGTCTAAACTAACTAGAACTAGGGCTTCAATCAGAGCCTACTTAATCCTATGGAAGGATGATCTATATTTCTGTGTCCATTTGATGTCAACATATTTTTTCAGCATGTTAGTAATAGGCCTAATGATATCAACAAAGTTTGGCACAAAACGCCTTGAAAAATTTATTTTTCCTATGAAAGACTGGATGGCCTTCTTATTTCTAGGGATGTCAATTTTATGGATGACATCTTCCCTTTTTGGGTCTATCTTTATCCCTCCGGAAGATATAATGTGGACTAGGATCTTTCCTTCTAACATAGAAAAATGGGATTTTTTTGGATTCAAAGAGATTCCATACCTTTTGCATTTTTGAAAGATTTTCTCCAGGTGCTACAGATGTTCATCATCAGATTTTGCAAAGATGGTGATTTCATCGAGGTATATAACCATGAACTTTTCCTTATCACAGACAAATGAAATGTCCATGGCCCTTTGAAAGGCGACATCTTCATTCATCAGGCCAAAGGGAATTTTTTCATACATGAATGTGCCCCATGGGGTAGTGAAGGATGTGTTTTCCTTGTCTTATTCAAGCACTGTTATTTGATTGCATCAAGAATATCCATCCAACATGGAAATTTTGTGGGCACCTACTACCCTTTGCAAAATATGGTCAATATTGGGAAATGGATAGTTGTCTTTCAATGAACACATTTAGAGGTTTATGAAGTCTACACACAAGCGTATTTCACCACTCTTTTTCGTGACAAGCACTGAGTTGGCCACCCAATCTGAATATCTCAAGCGAACAATTATTTTGGCATCAAGAATCCTTTTCAATTCTTTTTCAATAATAGACATTAGCAGAGGATTAAATTGTCTAATTTTCTTCCTAAATGGATTTGAGCCCACCTTTAGGGGATTCTTGTGTTGAATGATGTTAGCATCAAAGGTATTCAAGTCCTCATAATACCATGCAAAAATATCAGAATTTTTTTTCATAAGGCTGACATACATGTTTCTCTACTCATTTGACATTGATCTAGATGTATTGACAATTTTGGGATTAGCAGGTACCCCAATATTGCATTCCACAACCTCATGTTCTTGACTTTTCATGGCAACTTTCCTAGAGACACCATTGTTGTAAAAATCCTCTCCAATGGTACTAAGCACCTTGAAATATGATGTGTTTTGATCTATACAATGTTGTGACCAACCATCTTGTTCAGAAAAGGAGGTGCTTGTTGATTTTCTACTTCATATTCCTCGTTCTCTTGATCAATGGAGATATTTGAGAATTCCTCAATTGTTTGCATAAATATCTTGAGCTCCAGGTCATCACTAAAAACCTGTGAGTGCTTAACATTGTCTAGTATAGCTATTCTATTCCTAACCTCCACCTCATATTTGACATTTGTACCAATGGGATGTTTGAAGGTACTAGCAACCAGAGCTAAAGTGTCTTCCATATGATTGGCATCTTTGGGGACAAAGGAAATATTGAATGCTAAAAATAAAATTGTCAAATATGTCTTATACCTCATTTCTGCACCAAGTTGGCCACCCAATCTGAATATCTCAAGGGCGTAATTATTTTGGCATCAATAATCGTTTTGAATTCTTTTTCAATAATAGACATTAACAGAGAATTAAATTGTATAATTTTATGCCTAAATGGATTTGAGCCCACCTTTAGGGGATTCTTGTGTTGAATGATTTCAGTATCAAAGGTATTCAAGTCCTCATAATACCATGCAAAAATATCAGATTTTTTTTCATAAGTATGACATACATGTTTCTCTACTCATCTGACATTGCTCTAGATATATTGAAAATTTTGGGATTTGCAGGTACCCCAATATTGCAGTCCACAACCTCATGTTCCTCACTTTTCATGACAACTTTCCTGGAGACATCGTTGTTGTAAAAAATCCTCTCCAATGGTATTGATCACCTTGGGATATGATTTGTTTTGATCTATACAATGTTATGACCAACCACCTTGTTCAGAAAAGGAGGTGCTTGTTGATTTTCTACTTCATATTCCTTGTTCTCTTGATCAATGGAGATATTTGAGAATTCCTCAATTGTTTGCATAAATCTCTTGAGCTCTAGGTCATCACTAAAAACCTGCCAGTGCTTAACATTGTCTAGTATAACTATTCTATTCCTGACCTCCACCTCATATTTGACATGTGGACCAATGGGAGGATTGAAGGTACTAGTAGCCAGAGCTCAAGCATCTTCCCTCGGATTGGCATCTCTGGGGGAAAAGGAAATATTGAATGCTAAAAATAAAATTGCCAAATATTTCCTATACCTCATTTATGCACCAAGTTGGCCACCCAATCTGAATATCTCAAGGGCACAATTATTTTGGCATCAAGACTCCTTTTCAATTCTTTTTCAATAATAGATATTAGTAGAGGATTAAATTGTCTAATTTTCTGCCTAAATTGATTTGAGCCCACCTTTAGGGGATTCTTGTGTTGAATGATGTCAGTATCAAAGGTATTCAAGTCCTCATAATACCATGCAAAAATATTGGAATTTTTTTTCATAAGGTTGACATACATGTTTCTCTACTCATCTGACATTGCTCTAGATATATTGACAATTTTGGGATTTGCAGGTACCCCAATATTGCAGTCCACAACCTCATGTTCCTGGCTTTCATAACAACTTTCCTAGAGACACCATTTTCGTAAAAAATCCTCTCCAATGGTACTAAGCACCTTGGGATATGATTTGTTTTGATCTATACAATGTTGTGACCAGACACCTTGTTCAGAAAAGGAGGTGCATGCTGAATTTCTGCTTCATATTCCTCATTCTCTTGATCAATGGAGATATTTGAGAATTCCTCAATTGTTTGCATAAATCTCTTGAGCTCCAGGTCATCACTAAAAACCCGCCAGTGCTTAACATTGTCTAGTATAGCTATTCTATTCCTAACCTCCACCTCATATTTGACATTTGGACCAATGGGATGTTTAAAGGTACTAGAAACCAGAGCTAAAGTGTCTTCCATGTGATTGGCATCTCTGGGGACAAAGGAAATATTGAATGCTAAAAATAAAATAGTCAAATATGTCTTATACCACATTTCTACACCAAGTTGGCCACCCAATCTGAATATCTCAAGGGAACAATTATTTTGGCATCAAGAATCGTTTTGAATTCTTTTTCAATAATAGACATTAACAGAGGATTAAATTGTATAATTTTATGCCTAAATGGATTTGAGCCCACCTTTAGGGGATTCTTGTGTTGAATGATTTCAGTATCAAAGGTATTCAAGTCCTCATAATACCATGCAAAAATATCGGATTTTTTTTTCATAAGGATGACATACATGTTTCACTACTCATCTGACATTGCTCTAGATATATTGACAATTTTGGGATTTGCAGGTACCCCAATATTGCAGTCCACAACCTCATGTTCCTCACTTTTCATGACAACTTTCCTGGAGACACCGTTGCTGTAAAAAATCCTCTCCAATGGTACTGAGCACCTTGGGATATGATTTGTTTTGATCTATACAATGTTATGACCAACCACCTTGTTCAGAAAAGGAGGTGCTTGTTGATTTTCTACTTCATATTCCTCGTTCTCTTGATCAATGGAGATATTTGAGAATTCCTCAATTGTTTGCATAAATCTCTTGAGCTCCAGGTCATCACTAAAAACCTCCTAGTGCTTAACATTATCTAGTATAGCTATTCTATTCCTAACCTCCACCTCATATTTGACATTTGGACCAATGGGAGGCTTGAAGGTACTAGCAGCCAGAGCTAAAACGTCTTCCCTTTGATTGGCATCTTCGGGGGAAAAGGAAATATTGAATGCTAAAAATAAAATTGTCAAATATGTCCTATACCTCATTTCTGCACCAAGTTTGCCACACAATCTGAATATCTTAAGAGCACAATTATTTTGGCATCAAGAATCCTTTTCAATTCTTTTTCAATAATAGACATTAGCAGAGGATTAAATTGTCTAATTTTCTACCTAAATGGATTTGAGCCCACCTTTAGGAGATTCTTGTGTTGAATGGTCTTAGTATCAAAGGTATTCAAGTCCTCATAATACCATGCAAAAATATCAGATTTTTTTTTCATAAGGATGACATGCATGTTTCTCTATTTATATGGCACTGCTCTAGATATATTGAAAATTTTGGGATTTGCAGGTACCCCAATATTTCAATCCACAACCTCATGTTCTTGACTTTTCATGACAGCTTTCCTGGAGACACCATTGTTGTAAAAAATCCTCTCCAATGGTACCAAGCACCTTGGGATATGATTTGTTTTGATCTATACAATGTTGTGACCAGCCACCTTATTCAGAAAAGGAGGTGCTTGCTGATTTTCTTCTTCATATTCCTTGTTCTCTTGATCAATGGAGATATTTGAGAATTCCTCAATTGTTTGCATAAATATCTTGAGCTCCAGGTCATCACTAAAAACCTTCTAGTGCTTAACATTGTCTAGTATATCTATTCTATTCCTAACCTCCACCTCATATTTGGCATTTGGACCAATGGTAGGCTTCAAGGTACTAGCAGCCAGAGCTAAAGCATCTTCCCTCTGATTGGCATCTCTGAGGACAAATAAAATATTGAATGCTAAAAATTAAATTGACAAATATGTCCTATACCTCATTTCTGCACCAAGTTGGCCACCCAATCTGAATATCTCAAGGGCACAATAATTTTGGCATCAAGAATCCTTTTCAATTCTTTTTCAATAATAGACATTAGCAGAGGATTAAATTGTCTAATTTTATGCCTAAATGGATTTGAGCCCACCTTTAGGGGATTCTTGTGTTGAATGATGTCAGTATCAAAGGTATTCAAGTCCTCATAATACCATGCAAAAATATCGGATTTTTTTTTCATAAGGTTGACATACATGTTTCTCTACTCATCTGACATTGCTCTAGATATATTGACAATTTTGGGATTTGCAGGTACCCCAATATTGCAGTCCACAACCTCATGTTCTTGACTTTTCATAACAGCTTCCCTGGAGACACCATTGTTGTAAAAAATCCTCTCCAATGGTACTAAGCACCTTGGGATATGATTTGTTTTGATCTATACATTGTTGTGACTAGCCACCTTGTTCAGAAAAGGAGGTGCTTGCTGATTTTCTGCTTCATATTCCCCTTTCTCTTGATCAATGGGGATATTTGAGAATTCCTCAATTGTTTGCATAAATCTCTTGAACTCCAGGTCATCACTAAAAACCTGTCAGTGCTTAACATTGTCTAGTATAGCTATTCTATTCCTAACCTCCACCTCATATTTGACATTTGGACCAATGGGAGGTTGGAAGGTATTAGCAGCCAGAGGTAAAGCGTCTTCCCTCTGATTTCCATCTCTGGAGACAAAGGAAATATTGAATGCTAAAAATAAAATTGTCAAATATGTCCTATACCTCATTTCTGCACCAAGTTGGCCACCCAATCTGAATATCTCAAGGGCACAATTATTTTGGCATCAAGAATCCTTTTGAATTCTTTTTCAATAATAGACATTAACAGAGGATTAAATTGTCTAATTTTATTCCTAAATGGATTTGAGCCCACCTTTAGGGGATTCTTGTGTTGAATGATGTCAGTATCAAAGGTATTCAAGTCCTCATAATACCATGCAAAAATATTGGATTTTTTTTTCATAAGGCTAACATACATGTTTCTCTACTCATATGACATTGCTCTAGATATATTGACAATTTTGGGATTTGTAGGTACCCCAATATTGCAGTCCACAACCTCATGTTCCTGACTTTTCATGACATATTTTTTGGAGACACCATTGTTGTAAAACGTCCTCTCCAATGGTACTAAGAACCTTGGGATATGATTTGTTTTGATCTATACAATGTTGTGACCAACCACCTTCTTCAGAAAAGGAGGCGCTTGCTGATTTTCTGCTTCATATTCCTCATTCTCTTGATCAATGGAGATATTTGATAATTCCTCAATTGTTTTCATAAATCTCTTGAGCTTGAGGTCATCACTAAAAACATGCCAGTGCTTAACATTGTCTAGTATAGCTATTTTATTCCTAACCTCCACCTCATATTTGACATTTGGACCAATGGGAGGCTTCAAGGTACTAGCAGCTAGAGCTGAAGCGTCTTCCCTTTGATTGGAATCTCTGGGGACAAAGGAAATATTGAATACTAAAAATAAAATTTTCAGATATGTCTTATACCTCATTTCTGCACCAAGTTGGCCACCCAATCTGAATATCTCAAGGGCACAATTATTTTTTCATTAAGAATCCTTTTCAATTCTTTTTCAATAATAGACATTAGCAGAGGATTAAATTGTCTAATTTTATGCCTAAATGGATTTGAGCCCACCTTTAGGGGATTCTTTTGTTGAATGATGTCAGTATCAAAGGTATTCAAGTCCTCATAATACCGTGCAAAAATATCGGATTTTTTTTCACAAGGCTGACATACATGTTTCTCTACTCATCTGACATTGCTCTAGATATATTGACAATTTTGGGATTTGCATTTGTCCCAATATTTCATTCCACAACCTCATGTTCCTGACTTTTCATGACAACTTTCCTGGAGACACCATTGCTGTAAAAAATCCTCTACAATGGTACTAAGCACCTTGGGAAATGATTTGTTTTGATCTCTACAATGTTGTGACCAACCACCTTGTTCAGAAAAGGAGGTGCTTGCTTATTTTCTGTTTCATATTCCTCGTTCTCTTGATCAATGGAGATATTTGAGAATTCCTCAATTGTTTGCAGAAATCTCTTGAGCTCTAGGTCATCACTAAAAACCTGCCGGTGCTTAACATTGTCTAGTATAGCTATTCTATTACTAACATCCACCTCATATTTGACATTTGGACCAATGGGAGGATTGAAGGTACTAGCAGCCAGAGCTAAAGCGTCTTCCCTCTGATTGGCATCTCTGGGGACAAAGAAAATATTGAATTCTAAAACTAAATTGTCATATATGTCCTATACCTCATTTCTGCACTATTTCAGCCTTAGATTTTTTTCTTTGTAAATTTCCTTCACCCGATTAACAACCATTTCAGAATCACTGAAGACTGTGAATTTTTCAATGGCCATGTCTTTAGCAGCTCTCAACCCCAACATTGGCCTCATACTTTGCTATGTTGTTGGTTGTTTCAAATTCTAATTTGTATGAGAGTGACACCAACTCCTTTGAAGTGGAAATGAGGACTATGCCAGCACCATAACCCTCCTTTGAACATGAGCCATGAAAAAGCATCTTCCAGAATTCATTTCCTTAGTCTACTAGTAGCTAATTTATGCATTTTTCGACTAATATTTCTGGAACATCATCATTAATATGAAAAATAGATGACCCAATTTCATCCTCAATAACATAAATTAGATGATTACCTCGATTTTGATGATCAATCACAATGTAAGCCAACCTAACCTCTTTGTACTTTCTTCTGTGTTCTCCTCCGAAAACAAGGATGGTCGCATATGTAAGATCCATTTGCAGGGATCCTCCTACTTTCTTTTCCCATTACATAGATAACAACATACCAAACTTGGGAGGTATATCAGCTACAAAAATATCCATAACCACACTTTTGATGGGAAGCTGAGACAGAGAAACAACTAGATCTTTAATTAATCCCAAGCATTTAACCTTTTTGGAATCAAAAGAGTAAAGGTCCTGGTATGGCTTGGTAATTTCTAGACCTAGCTCTTCCATAACAACCTTAGGCATGCCATTATGAGAGGCCCGTGATTCCATTAGAAAATTATGAAATTTTTTGTCATGGAAATTCAAGGATATCTAAAAGGGTGGGGAAGCATCAGATCCATGTTCAATGTGTGGGCCAACATTTATAGCAGGGTTCACATCCTGTAGGGTTATCACATCGGAGGAAACAACAGGAGAGGTTGGCTTCAAAATATTCATGATAGACTTCTTGAAAGGATCATTTTTCAGTAATTCTATCAGAGGTACATGGATATTTATTTTTCTTAGCTCATGCTCTAAGTTGAAAGAAGTTGACTATCTATTTGCCTCTTTTACCTCTGGAACAATAGGTTTAGTCTTTTATTGTTGATTTTCTTTATGTGTTGCATATTTATTTGGAAGTTTCTTGGGACGAGAATTTGATTTCTTATTTTGACTGGGCACATTTTTCTTTGGACCCCCTGGCCTAAACCTTAAATCATACTTCTTTTCAGGTTGTCTTTGAAATATATCCTCTCCCTTCCCATCATCATCAAACTGGTTTGACATTTGAGAGATTTAATAATCATGTTGTGTTAGATGACTAGGATAAAGATCAATTTCATTGAAAAGGACAACATAATCATCTCTAGCATCATTACTCTCATCCATCTCCTCAAATTCATTGTTTTGGAAAGGAGGAACAACCCTCTGATCTTCAAAATTTCTTCTCTCCCTCTGCACGATTTGAGGGGAATTATTAGGCCTTCTAAACTGATATGGTCTATTTGGCTACTTGGTTTCCCATTTCAGTTTCACTATTTATGAAGTTATGGATTTCAAGGTTTGGGTCACCTCATCCAACTTCGGGTCAAATTATATTGGGTTGGAAGAAGAAGGAAGCTCTTCCCTCTTTTTATTTTTTTCCCTATATTATTTGTTCTTCAATTTTTCTAATGCTAAAATGTTAAACTCAACCTCAATGGATTATTATTGCATAGAAAACAAAGTGGTGGACCTCCTCTCCCTTAATAGGAGAGAAAATTCAGCATCAAATGCATTTGCAAAAGTGATATTGGTTGAGGCTTTAGTTGTCTTAATCTCATCAGGGATATTGTTATACATCTTATTGAACCTCTTAGTGAATTCTGACACAGACTCACCATTTTGTTGGATTACTGAGAAGGGGGGTGAATTAGTAATAGAGTAATCTAATCCTTTTTAACCACAACATGCAAGTGTTATATCAATGTAGCATTATTATCCAATAGTTGGAGAGTAAATAAGCAATGAACAAATGAGAAATCATACACATACACAGTACACTAGTGTTTTTACGTGGAAACCCAAAGAGGGAAAAAACCACGAAATACTTTTTCTTATATCTCTTTAAGAATTAAATTCATTGGAAGCACCAAATTCCTTTGTTTTTCAGCTGCAACTGAAAGGAGGCTCCAACCCCCTAGTTTCTCAGGATACAGCCCGAGGGAAGCTGCAGCTCCCCAATTCTCTGGCTACACCTTGAGGGAAGCTCCAACTCCCAATTTATCTCTCTACAACCAGAAGGAGGCTACACCCCCCTATGTTCCTTGGCTACAACTGGAAGGTGGAAACAACCACCTGTCCTTTCCCCGTCCAACCGCCCTAAAATAAAAGTAGAATTATGGAACCACTCTCACACTATCACTGTGATATACACTGTTGTAAACCTGTACCAATCAACTTGTAATCAACCTGTACCATAAACAAGTGAATCAACCATGCACCAACTTGTACCAAACAACCTGTAATCAGCTTGTACCATAAACAAGTGCATCAACCATGCACCAACCTGTACCTCAACCTCAACCAAAATAAATATACCAATTTAACCATCAAAAGTTATCTAGCAATACATCACACTATCCATAACCAAATACCATAAACCATTACATCAAACCATGTGCCACAACCTCACTGTTATACAACCTCTATCTGTAACATACCTCAACCAAAATCCCTCATCAATTTCATCATCCAAATATAATTTGTAACTCTGTAATAGACCTAATGTATATGATCACATACCTACAAACCTTCCTTAAATTTAACAACAAGAGACTAACATTTTATCAAACATTACTTTAGTCTCACATGACTAATTTTGGGTTAGTCAACAACCCTAACTTGAAATAATCATAACTATGTACCTGTAATGAATAAAGATATGAAAATGGTACACAATGTTCTTCAATGTATTTTATGCAATTCCTTCATATTTCACTACTTGGAACCTCTCAGAAAAGGAGTTATAGAAAAAATGGCATACCTTGTTGAATTCTGGATTATTCTATAAATCGAAATTGTAGAGAATGTCCCGCATGGAATATTTGTTGTGTATATATGAAAATAGTAAAAATAATACTACAGACTGTACTATAACCAAAACATTTGGTCTTACTGAATTTGGATCTGTTATGAAGAAGTTATGACATTTTTACCGGAAACACCTGTTTTAGACTAGTTTTAGGACTAGCCACAAACCCTATTTTCCACAGAGTCTAAATACAAAAATAAACTGACCCACAATATTAAATTTGTATCACAACCACTTGGATATGTCTTCGAAACGGCCTCCCAATTTCACGGTCTGAATCATTCTAGAAAAAAAGTTATTTCGAAAATGGTGAGATGACCTGTAAATAACATACCTTAGAAAACATCATCGAAATAATTTATCCTCCCTTGAATTTCAGCCTTCTTTACTTCATCTTCCCTTTGAAATTCAACTTATATATCCTTTGGTTACCTCAGTCACTTGTAGATATTTAATATTCTCAAGTGTGATTAAAATGAGAGACCCTTGTCTCTTATTTATACTTTTATGTAGCTTCTTCAGGGGGTTACCTTCTAACCATCTTAAACCACTTTCCTTATTTTAGGGCTAACCCACTTCTAACCACTTGTCCACTTAGTAATTTATCCATTAAATTTATTGTTTAAATAATTTATTTTGTATCCACTTTGAATTATAGTAAACTCATCACTTCAATTTACCTCAAGGGGTTACCTTCTAACCATCTTAAACGACTTTCCTTATTTTAGGGATAACCCACTTCTAACCACTTGTCCACTTAGTAATTTATCCATTAACTTTATTATTTAAATAATTTCTTTTGTATTCACTCTGAATTATAGTACACTCATAACTTTACTTTATTATTTACCTTCTAAAATCTCTTAAACCACTTTGACTACTTTGACCTTTTGGGGCTTCTAGATGACTCATGAGGGTTCTCCAACTTCACATGGCCATAACTCTCTAACCGTAAGGAGTTATGTGACGTTCCACACACCACCAGAAATGGAATGACATGTACTATCCATATAGAATATTATTACTTGCAAATATATCAGAACTCATACCATTATCCATCAAACAAACTTGGTTCCATTACCCAAACCTTTCTCCAACTTCACATGGCCATAACTCTCTAACCATGAGGAGTTATGTGACGTTCCACATACCAACAGAAATGGATTGAAATGTAATATCCATCTAGAATAGTATTACCTTAAGATATATTAAAACTCATACCATTATAAATCAAACAAACTTGGGTCCATTACCCAAACCTTTGTGCTACCGAAATTTGCTACCAGACTTTCTTCAAGGGTTTCCATCAATGACAACCAACCCAATTAATCAACACATTCTTCCTCCTTAAATCCACAAATTCAGTTATGTAGTACATGTAGTCTCTCCTATCTCCCCATTTCTTTAGGAAGGCCTCATCTAATTCCTCAATATCTGTGATAGAATCTAGATTTAGACCACGAAACCACTTCCTTACCTCTCCATCCAGGCTCTACACAAATAACCTCATCCATACATCTGCATGTTCAATGTTAAAATTGTCTACAAAAATGTAAAATGATACCATATGTTCTTCAACAGTCACCTCTCCCTCACCATTCTATCTGGGAAGATATTTCATATAGTCACCTTTGGGAAAGGCATTTAAGTTTTGAGGTAGCACTAAGGGTGCATACATGGCTGTAATGATGGCTCCCATCCTATTGACAACCATGTTTGGGAAAATTGGGATTTGAGGTTGAGGATGAGATGTGGATGTGGTTGCTTGAGAAGATGATGAGACAGAGGTTGAGACAAAATATGTCTGAGGGATAATTACAAGGGGTTTTTCAAAAATAACAATCTCAGGTTGCTTCTTGTTGAGGACAGGGGAAACTTTTTTTCAGATGTAGACTTCACTTTGGCTGGAAAAGGGTGTCTCTGAGAAATGGTAGACTTCCTTATTTGTCTCTCTGGATCATAATTTGTTATGTCACCATTCATTTCAAGGTTGAATTTTGAATATTTAGTATGCTCAGGATTTGATTTTCTGAATCCCTTCTTGGGAGCCATAATTCCTTAATATATTTGCATTCAATGGAGTCTCTAGGTGAAAGATGGCAGTCAAATTTGTGCCTGATATTTGTTCACAATCAATTATCAAATTTGATCAATGTCATTCTCCTAGGGAAAGATACTTCATTACTCCATTTCCCAACAATGGCGCCATAATATTTTGGTCCTAAGGTCTGCACCTGACTGCTAAAGGGAAGAGCTAGGCCAACTCAAGTGTTAGAAAAATTGGTTTTTTATGAATTAAGTTTATTGTTCATGTGATAGATAGGTTTCCAAGGACATGGATATAGTTGGATTTTTAAACAATATCATTATAATTTTTCCCTTAGATGGTGGCATGCATTTTGGTAAGTAGATAAATACATGAAGAATAAAACAAAGGAAATACACACAAGCATACAATTTTTTACTTGTTGTATGAAATTTCAGACTTGAAATAATATTTCAGATCCAAAACATGTACTTAGACACAAATCCTCCAAACACGTTGTATTACAATAAACTATTCACTGAAACAATAGCTGAGATCAGGTTGCATGACAATAAATAGTTCATTGAGACAACAGTTGAAAGGAAAATAAACAACACTTTGCATACATTTCAATTTGCATCTAGATAAGTTAAGAAGACACACAAGATTTGAGAAAACACAGTTTGTCACCAAAAACTATATTCACCAGGTGGGAAACTTAATAGTTTTATGCTTTAAGGCCTAGCTAAAATCCTGATGCTTGATCTCCCAAAAAAATGAACCCTTTTACATTAAAAAATCCATCTATTTCTCTCTATCCAGAGAGGGTTCGATTACCTATCTAGGATCTAAAATCTAAAGTTCAACTTTACATCACAATCAGATCTTGTAGGTTTAACTTCACTATTACTACCTAATTATAATCTGTAAACATTTGTTAAATATGAGTGGAGTTGAGTTGATGTGTTAGTTCACAACTCCCCATTAATTTGACCTCAAAAATATTGTTCTTATATATAAAAAGAAAAACTTATTACAAGTGGCAGGAGTGCCTTTATCTAAAACAAAAAAAACTTCTATTAGTGCAACATGAAGTTTTTGTTGATAACTGAAGTAAACAAGATGCATAGAAAAAATTCTTCATAAGTTGTTTTTGGCAGTCAACTTTGCATGGCTGTCCACGTAGACCAAAAACTGGAGACCAACCTTGAGAAGTTGCAGACTAAGCTGGCATAGATCTCGAATTCCTTTACCCTTTGAAAGTAGTGGACACTTAGATTATTTAATTCAAGAAAATTCATGTTTTTTGATGCTTCTTTTGAAGATGATGATACTTTTTTTGTAGCTTATTGTGTTGCAGCTCAAGATCTTGTTTTTGTTGTTGTAGACTCTGAATTTGCTGCCTCATGTCATCATTTTGTTGCTTGAGAGCTTGCACCTGATGGTTGCCATCCATCTCCCTGTCAGCTTCAACCTTTGGCTTGATCAATGCATTTACCTTGATTCCATTCTTGAGCCCTTATTCTTCCTTTGTAACAGGTTTATTGGGGTCAATGGAAAGCTTTGATTTCCTTGGCCTCATTTCATATCTAGGTGCTTTCGCATATTGTTTTATCAATACTCTCTCTTACAGGTTCCTGCATCATCAATGTTTTTCCTTTGATATCTGGTTTGACATCATGGGGAACCTACTCAAGGGTCAGCTCTACATATGGATTTATGTCATCAGAGTCCTAATCAGGGTCTAGACCAAAGTCCATCACATTTTGTTCTGATTCCAGATCTGCAAGGTACTATGTTTTTACAACAACATATTTTACACCTGAGGCATCCCCTTTACTTTATTTCTGCCTTGCCTTATCCCTTGTCATCCCTTTCAATGTATGTATAATCTAGATGGATATCAGTGGCCACCCACCTATTCCATTGTATCAAAGAACAATTTTCCATTTTGGTATTTTTTTAAAGTGTTTTGAGTCCCAAAACTTCTGGGGTCGTTTTGAGGTCCTAAACGACGTGTTTTTGGAATTTTGGGGGTCAAGGGATGCCAACAACATCCCCTAACCCCCAACAAAAGTTGTACTTCTTGGATAGACATTTCCAAAGTGGTATCAAATGTCCCAAACAAAGATCATATGAAAATGTTATGCCCCTAGGAAGTTGACGTATCAAATACCCCCATCGGGGCCCGCAAATCTCTTGGCTTTTCATCTTTCGGGGTTAGGGTTTTGGATTTTATTTATGTTAAAAAGGCCTTTGGAGCTTCATTGTAATGATCATATTCTTGCGAATGAGCATAGATGTCACATCTCTTCTCAGAGATAATTTGCCACCATTCTAACAAGTCTTTCAGTCTATAATTTTACAGTTCTGTACATTTCACTCATTAATATAAATTGTGTATTACTGTATATATGTGCCTCTTGTTAGATATATCTGATATATCTGTGTTACATTATTGGATCTATTGCAATATCTCGATATATTTCTTTATTATATCTCCACTCTCATTTCTTGCTCAAAATAATTTGGATCAGTGGTATCAGAGCAAGATGCTCTTGGTTTTTTTTCAGTGCATGTCCCCGACGAGGTCCGAGTATAGAAAGTTGGGTCTTGAGCTTGTCTCTCTTGAGGACAATATCTCTCGCATGCCCAAGAAACCCTGCATGGTGGAAGAAAAGAGAAATGACAGATCATAAGATTCTATTAATTTGTTGCTTGAGAAAGCTCTCACGCGACAGAGGGACGAAATGATGGAGAATTTTTTCCAAATCCTTCTATGCCTGTCGATAATAGAGATGCGTCTTCATCAAGCAATGAGTTTGGAGGAACCACTCCTTTCAAGGTACAAGTTAATTTTTATATTCCCATATTTGAAGGTCAAATAGATGTAGATGCTTTGGAAAAATGGTTAAATCTACTAGAAGGTTATTTCTCTGTGCACAATTTTTTCAACAGGGAAAATATCACCTTCACACTCCTTAAGGATCTTCCCCATGTCAAACATTGGTGGGAAACTTACTATGAGAAAATTTCCATACAGGATGTTAAGAACAAAATATCAATATAGCATAGAAAAACCTCAGAATAAGTACTCAACACCTTGAAAAAGAGAGAAATTCAGATAATAAGCCTCTTCGAGGGGGCAACCTCCTTATGCCCACACAAATGTACAATTACAAGATGATTCCAAATGAAAATGTATCCTTGGTATATATAGGAGACTAGGAGGTATAATTACAACTAAAGGACTAAAGCCGACATAAATAAAATAACATTACTAATGTGATATGCCCCAATTAAGGGGTAATGAGCCATTATTTAGGGCTTAACATGCCCCTCCCCTTGAGACAAGTGTTGTCTGCAACGCTTGAGTAACTCTGGTTTCTTCTGTATAAAAGACTCATCTTCCCAAGTGGAATCTTCAAATGGTAGTTTCCTCCATTTAATGAGATACTCTGAAATGGATCTATTCCTCAGCTGGCAAATTCTTGTGTCAGTGATGGCTTCAGGCTCTAATATGATTTTTCCTTCCTCATCAAGTTCTGGAAATATAGTTTGAACTGAGATCTTGTCACCTATAACCTTCTTTAAGCATAAAACATGGAAAAATGGGTGTACTCGTGAATATGCAGACAAATCCAATTTGTATGCCATAGTACCAATCTTTTGCAACACCTTATAAGGGCCATAGTACTTTGGTGATAATTTATTATCCTTCTTGGATTTCTTGAGGGACATCTGTTTGTATGGTTGTAGTCTTAGAAACACCCAATCTCCTACTTCAAAACTTCTTTCACTACGATGTTGATCTGCTTGTTTTTTCATGCGATTTTGTGCCATGGTTAGGTTGTCCTTTAATATTTGGAGAACTTGTTGTTGATGCTCGATGTGATCTTCCAATACTTGAACCTTAGATTTTTATTTTAGAGAAGAAGTGATGGAAGGAGGGTGGTATCCATAGAGTGCCATAAATGGTGTCATTTTTGTTGCAGTATGAAAGGA
>ML779859.1:289353-316102 GCA_009831015.1 Picea engelmannii
TGAAAATGTCTCCTTGGTATATATAGGAGACTAGGAGGTATAATTACAACTAATGGAATAAAGCCGACATAAATAAAATAACATTACTAATGTAATATGCCCCAATTAAGGGGTAATGAGCCATTATTTAGGGCTTAACATAGGAGTCTGGAATGTTCGAGGCCAAACCCACTTGGGAATCTTTCGTAGATGTCGTTAAGGAAAAATATTACATTGTTCGCAACTATGATGACCAGTACATGAGATGGACCACACCGCGTCAAGAGAGGGGCCAAGAAGTGTTAGAGTTCACCAATACCTTTCATACCTTGCGCACCAAGCTGGGTATCAAATGTTTGGAGCAACATTTGGTTCGGAAATACCATGGGGATCTACACAGATACATCCAAACTAAAATGGAGTTTATGGAAATCTCATCGTTGAGAGATTCTTATCGATATGATGTCAATATTGAGTAGAAATTTAATCACCAGAACAAACGAGAGGGCGGGTATGAAAATCCGCAACAACCAAAGTATGATAAAGATGGCCCTAACAAACAAATTCCTGAAAACCAATCCAAGCCACGAGAAAATAAGGGTAACGAAAAGACGAAGAATGACACTGGAAAGTGGTGTGATTTCCACAAAATCCCCTGGCACAACACCAATGAATGTCGCTCAAAGCAGTCATTGGTGGCCGAGATCAAAGAAAAGGAGTTGAAACCGGATTCAGAATATGATTTAGAAAATAATGAAAGGAGAGAGATCATTGACACAAATCCCACTGACACTATCGCAACCACAAGGATCCAAACAGAAGAACCAACAGATCTTGAAGAGGGGGAGTGCCTCTTCCATTCACAGATGTGGGTAAAGGGGACCTTGTTGCATTTCATCATTGATAGAGGTAGCCATAAGAACCTCATCGCAGTGGAGGTCATCAAGTGACTAGCCTTTCCAACAACACCACACCTACAACCATACAACATCAGGTGGCTTCGCCAGGGATGAGATCTTTGTGTCAACCAATAGTGTCGCATGTACTACGACATCAATCCCTTCAAGTATGAGGTATCATGTGATTTTACCTCATTGGATGTCTGTGATGTTCTTTTGGGCCAACCATATATGTGGAAGCACCATACTATTTATGAGTCTCGACCTCGTAGTGTCATTATTACTCTAGGGAATCACCTCTACAGGATACCAGAGGTAGTTTTGACTACTGTTTCGACAAAACAATGTAGAAAATTGGTCTCTCATATGACAAAGCTTAGATTCTTAGTGATTCGTGCAGAAGGTGAACAGAAGGATATTGTGACCACTACGACCTCGGTCCAAGCCCCTTCTATCCAACATAAGCAGGTTGAGAAGATTGAAGCAAAGAAAAAAGATTCCTTTTTCACACCATCATCTCATGCATTCAAACTGTTTAAAAAGGTGCAAGCCCCCCAACATCAGGTTCGTGACAACCTTCCACGTGCCAAGAAACACAACTTCTCCAACAAGGCAAGCAACTCAGCAAGGTTCAGATTCAACAAATGCTTCCACGTCTCCCACAGGAACTCAATGCAATGGAGACCATTTCTTCCTAAGGAGGGAGGATTGATCCAGATGGATATCGCTGGCCACCCACCTATTCCAGTATCTCAAAGAAAAAAATTCCATTTTGTCATTTGTTTACAGTTTTTCGAGTCCCAAACTTCCAGGGCTGTTTTGAGGCCGTAAATGACGTTTTTTTGGACTTTTGGGGGTCAGGGGATGCCAAAAAAACACCCTTACCCTCAATGGAAGTTGTACTTCTCGCATAGAATTTTCGGACGAGGTATAAAATTCCCCAAACAAAGATCGTATGCAAAAGTTACACCCCCAGGAAGTTGACGTATCAAATACCCCCATCAGGGCCCACAAATCTTTTGGATTTTCATCTTCGAGGGTTGGGGGTTTGGATTTTATTTATGTTAAAAAGGCCTTTGGAGCCTCATTGTAATGATCATATTCTTGCGAATGCGCGTAGCCATTACACCTCTTCTCAGAGATAATATGCCACCATTCTAGCAAGTCTTTCAGTCTGTAATTTTACATTTATGTACATTTCACTCATTAATAGAAATTGTGTATTACTATATATATGTGCCTCTTGTTAGATATATCTGATATATCTCTGTTACATTATTGGATCTCTTGCAATAACTCAATATATTTCTTTATTATATCTCCACTCTCATTTCGTGCTCAAAATAATCTTGATCAATGTATAACCATCTCCTCCATATTTACAAATTCAGAGAGGTCTTCTTTAGTATCCTCATCCTCAATTACTATGGGCTTTTGGTCTTTCAAGGATGGATTAAAAAATTCCTTAGAGTTTAACCTTAATTGGTTTGTGAGCCTATTTTTTCTATTGTGTTTGTTGGACATTCTAGGGACCTCGATCCCTTTCCTCTTTTTACTCTTCTTGGCCTCGGGGGATTCCTTAATCAGGGTGTCTACTGGCACAAATTCTGCTGCAACTATCTTGGGACTGGGTTGTTTATCCCTCCTCTTCCTGCTTGTTTTTGACTTGGGATTTTTGTCTTGTTGCATGGTAGTGGGAACATGATTATCCTTAGAATTTTCAAGTGACAGTGGGCCTATTGGGTTGGCCTAGTCTCCTCCCTGTCTGATATAATTCCTGATATACACTTTTCCACTTTCCATCTCTCTCTGTTTTGTTGTAGATGACCTTAATTGTGTTCGAGGGATTTCCTCTCTTGGTGGAGTAATTGATTTTACTTTCTCAGATTGGGTTCCCCCTTTTTAGGTGTGGTCTTCTTCTTGGTTTGTTAGGTAGCTTTCGATGAACACCCTGGTTCAGGATAAACCCTAGATTCTTGGTTAGCCTCGTCCCTCTGTTCTTATGTTCATGGATCAACTTCCTGTCCTTCCTCCTTTAACCCTAAATACTCTAGAAAATACTTCCAGGGAATTTCTATTTCAGTTAAAGAAAAGAGAACCAAAATTTTAATGAACCCCTCATGATAAAAACTTATATGAGCATATTCAAGGTTATTCTGGACCCTCTTATACATTTTTAGTTAAGCTCTTAAGAAAATAGAAGGGAAGGTTTAATTCCTTGTCACCATTTAAGTGCATAATAAATCGAAGGTGATAATAGTGAACGATCAAGAAAAGACCTTGTCCCGTGATATACCTTTGGATTGCAATGAGGATTCCCCGCCACTCTTCTTTAATCCACATAATTGAGATTCCCTGACTCTAATCAAGGTTTTCATGTTCTTCCACCAAAAACGTGTTGCAAATTTCAGCTGGCAATTTTCCCTTTTAAAACCATCTCTCACCACTAACCAAGAGAGCACACGCCCCAATGGTGAAGTTCTCTATAATGTGAATGGTGGTGTCCTCGATCTGATTCTGAAACCCATCAAAATTTTGCGTGCTCTTGTGTGATGATCGTTGAAAGTGCATATAAAGTCAAACCATTCTCTTCTGATAAATATATCTCTTATTTCTGGGATTGCTTCGAATAGTTTGAGCCCCGTTGGCCTGTTTTATTCAATTGCCAACGCTCTCAGGGAGACACCATAGTATTCTAGTTGTTATTGTTGGAAGTTATGGTTGAATGTATGTGTTTTTTTAGGTTCATTTACCACCTGCAATAATAATTACACACGACCCTGCAATAATAACAACTCAAGGCACAAACATGCATGTTCCTTAGAACAAAGTTTGTAATGATGGTTAAACTAGTGGAAACATGCACGATCTTGAGTGCATTGGGAGATGAAAATGAATGCGAGGCACCAACACATATTTATTCAAATTTTTAAATATTTTATGAACGTTAAAACTCATAAAACAACGTTTTTTCTGCTATTTGCAAGAATAGGGGCATTCTTGCAAGCAATGTCTTTTTTCATCAAAAGGATTAAGTTAACCTGTTTGTAAGACAATAGTGACATAACCATGGTGATGTGTCTTATTCAATTCAAATCATGACTTGTATTAACCTTATAAAGAGCAAGGAAATGATGAAAAACAAAGAGGAAGATAAGAAAAAATTAAAATGATCCAACAAACCATTGAAGAGAAACTAAGTAAAATCTAGTTTGACAGATGGATGGGTTGATGGAGGAATAGAAGGAAGAGGTGAAGAACTAGGATTTAAAACATAATTAGTCAATTTTTTCTTCACGTGATCCTACTTTACTCTATACCCACATTATTTTCTCTGCATCTTCTACACTTAGTCATTTTCTTTGTTTATGGGAGTTTCATTGCGGGGAAAAAGTCATCACTAAAACTCCTGCAACCTGCAACCCGTACTGCATTTTGCAAAATAAACCCACAATTCTATGTCTTGCAAAGTGCACCTACACTTACACTTATTTTATTTTATAAATGTGGATGTGGGAGACCCCTCCTCCACTCCATCCCATGGCCTCTCGCAACCTGCAAACCACATTTATGCATTCTCCAAAATGACATTTGCATCACTCATTATGCACTTTTCATTATTAGCCTATTTTCATGAATCCCGACGAATAAGAACCACTTCTAAGAGGATTTATAACACATAAGACACATCAACTATCACACATTTGGATTAATATCGTTATTTATGTGATGTGATTTTGATAAAATCTCCACTATAAATTCAAATCTAAGAAATAATTAACATTAATGAGTTGAATGTCCTAGCATATGATATTACAATAGATCGGTGGTGAATTTAGTAATGTTTCTTGGTATAAGATATATTACTTCAACAAGACTTCCACCTATTCACTAAATTAATCTAAACAAAGAATGTCAACTAAGAGAAAAGAGCTATTTTGTGGAGATACAGTTAACATCCTTGGTCATGAAAACCATGAGTTTCAATGGTATGAGGCCTTCAAGTGGTATTTAGGATTATCACTCAAGGAAATAAGCTTGAACGAAGTTTCAAATTTTGAAATAACACAGGGTGGATGTATGCCCAAGTTTTTCAAATTCAACGAGTTAGTTTTATGGTGTGTAGACAAGTTCAACACTGAGCAGAGGATAATTCAGCTAGAAGAAAAGACACCAGTATCTCTCATGCCGATTGTTTTTAGGAAAATGTTGTGACTTCCAACACTTAATAATACATGCAAAGGTTATAAAGTAGATACCTTCCTGAAATCCCATGATGGAGGATTATAAATTTTAAAGATATTTTTCACAGAGCCACTCAATGATTCTGAAGGTTCTTCTCAGATTGAGGTATGCTCACTCAAATATCCATACAAGGAATTTGCATGGTTATTGGCCAGGATTGTGGGTTAGGAATCTATATTTGTTTTCTGAAGTATGTTTTGTATGTTTTACATTACTCCATCCATGAAAATTCCATCTTTGATTGGGTGCATGTTATTTAAAATGAACTCTCTTATCAATTGCGAAATTTCCAGAAAACAAAGAAGTTGTATATGACTTCTTGTTTTATTTATGTTATAGTCTACTTCCATGTATTTGAGGACTTACCCTGATCCATTTATGTGAACTATAATAAGGATCTAGTATAGTTATGGTATCCAACACTCTATATACATAAGTCCCCTTACCATTTTTACCAAGTGCAGAGCGCTTTTCTATCTACATTCAAGAAGATGATCCATGGTCCTTCTACACAAAAAAATTCAAGAGAAGCCACATCATTTCTCATTGGAAAGGGAATTTTTGAAATTTGAGATGAATTCAGTTATATCAGATTATATGGGTTTCAAGGAGAATTATGTTTACTCCCTTACTATGTCTGTGACAAATTCTTTATAGTTAAGGTACGCAGATAGTACAGACCTTGGGATCACTTTTTCAATCAAAAATAAAATGGAAGTTGATTCCATTACCTATAAAAGTTGGAGAGATTATTGTTAAAAGTGTCTCTCACCTGGATGAACTTGTTTTTTATTTTTATTGTTTTAAAATGAGATAAATCCACAAGTTTGAGGCTTTGAACCTGATGGTCTATTTACAACTGACATGTTTTCCATTGGTTATGTCATGTCTTTTGTTAAGTTAGTATAATTGGATGAAGGAGGAGGGAATAACCAAAAACCTCAAGGAAATTACCCTGAACATCACCAATCATCCTTGCAAAGTGACATTGACACTCTGGTTAGTACCGATGATACATATAGATAGAGAGGGTGCACTACAACAAGTAGTAACTCGGGCTCACCGCATATTCCTTAGAAAATTTCTTCAATAACTCAAGGAAAAACTCGTGGAAACAATTGAGAGAAAAGGAAAACCCTTGTTGGAAGTGCTGGTGATGGAGGAGATAAATACCCTCCTAAAAAGGGTATTGGAAAATCACATACAGTCTCCGGAAGTACAAAAAGGAAAATAGAATTTGTTCAAAAAGTGAATAGGGAGGTTCAAGAATGTGAAGTTAGTTTTTAGTTGATGGAGATTGATGTTATAGTAGGAGTGTCGGATTGGGTAGAAAAATAATTGATTGAAAATCGAATAATAGTTGAAGAATTAGCATGTGAAGAGGGAATAGTTTTCGAAGAATAATATGTTACCTTGCACCATGCTGCATTTAACCCAAGTTCCAAGAAACCTCAAATTGAAAAGGTCAATATGAAGAATAAAAAATTACAGAAAAATGGAACTCTAAAATTGATATAATAGGAGTGAAACCTTCCAAAGTTTTATAATCTCATCAAGCCACAATGATTTCCTTGAAATATTCAATAAGTGAATAGGAGAAGGAGAACTTAATATTGAAGAAAATAATAAAAGAATTAGAATATTCTCTGTTGCTTAGACCCTTGTTTGTTGAACCAATATCTACTATTAGACTGCTTGATATTTTAGAGGACACCTGAATCAAGTTCAAGACTAAAATGGGCTTCAAGTTTATTAACAACCATTAGAAAATATGTTGGAGATAATATAAAGAAAATCTTTACTTTAATCCTTGATGATTGGGAATTCGCTACTAGTTTAACTAGTATCTCTACAAGGATTTTAAATCTTAAAGAATATCTCCAAAAGGGTTTAGAAAATGACGAACATTTATACATGGAAGATATCAACAATTTTAGTGATACAATATCAAACATGAATGATATCCACTAAAGAGAGAGAAAAACCTTCCATCAAAGGTATGACTCAAGCAAATAAATGCATGTTGGTCAAGGAGAATCCAATGCTCGTGGGAAATGACTGATGAGTGTGATGTTATCAATTAAAAAACAAGTGACTTGTTTTCCAAGCTTGTTGATGTAACTAAGGAGTTGGAGGGTCCACATTTAATAATAGATTATATATTTCTTACAAAGGATCAATTACAAGAACAACTAGAATCTCTTAAAATTTCATGGGCCAATGAGTTTAACAACCTTACTGAATTTTTGCAAGTGGAAGTTGAAAAGTGGTTAGTCCACTATGTAAACAAGAATGAAGATCAATATGATATAATTCATGAGTTAGGTTTTGAATTGAAATATATTGAAGATGAGTTGTTCTATCTCAAAATCAATTACGAGAAAATGGTTTCCCCCATGCGGGAGTATATTGAACAATGGTTAAGAAATGCCTTGGTCAGAATAAACATCCCTAATTCTCAAGAAGTAGTTACAACCTTTAGGGCACCTACAACTGAGTAGCATATAAATGAATCCTCAAGAAGAAAATGAGGAGAGTTATTTTTTTTCCATCATAGTGAGTCAAGCAACCATTTCATTAAGCTTTTACCTTATTTATTTTCTCTCTTTTAACAATCATCCAACCTTTCTATTTCATGGTCAGTGAATATCAAAGGTCGATTCCTAACTGCGTTTTTCTCTTTTATTTTAGGTATTTCCATCTATTTATGGTCCATGGGAGCCCCATCCCAGTCTGCTAGGACAAATGTATTTTATTTTCCGAATATTATAAAATCTTTTCAAATATTTGTATATATTTTTGAGGTTCCTAGAAAACTATTCGAGGCATTTGTCTAGTGATTTCTCAGAATTTGAGTTTTAAGCATGAGATTTCATGTGTGTGTCTATCAAAATCCATCTAAGTTTTAATATAAATATCATGTTAATTTCTATGCATACGTGGCCCTTAATTCTTATCTTTCCAAATGATATGTGTTTCTTTACTTTATAATATGATGGAAATGATGTTCTTTGAGATTTTTCATTTTACTCCTTTATAGTCTTGTATTATATCTACAATCGTTAATAGTTATTTTTGAACAAACCTTGTCCTTTCTGAGGCATTTTCTTATTTTCAAAAATCTGTATTTCTCTATTATATTTATTAAAGAGGAGTACCACCTCTCAAAAAATAAACAAGGATTTCTCCTTAAAATGTTATATCTTAGACTTTGAACAATCCTAGACATCAACAAGCCATGAACAATAGGTAATCCACATCGTTAGACAACATTAAATATTTCAACTTAATATTTGTTCAAATTTCAACCATTTAAAAACTAATTTGTTTGATAGAGACTAGTAGATTATAACTAAATTTTGCAAGTTTTCTTGATTAAGTGAAGAGAATTGATTCATTTCCAATGCGCATTAAGGTTTGAGGCATTTGATTATCTTTATTAAGACAAGAGTGATAGAAATGCGGTCTTTCAAGATATGGTCAAGAGGTAAGTTGGAGATCTTTCCATGAGTTATGAAAGCCTTTCCAAAGTATGAAGACATGTTAATACAATTAAACATATTATATTAACGATAATCCCCAACCTAATGTAGTTTTTGTTGATGAGGACATGCATGTATGGTTTGGCTTACTTTGACCAAAACACATAACCCTTAGTTGTATCTTTGTAGCCATAGGTCATCATGTTGTAAAGATGATATTAGTAATTATGTGCCCAATCCATTCAAAAGGATTTTTTTCATCCAAACCATAATAATATAAATAACTTCAAAAATCAAAAGGATTTTTTCGTCTAAACCTAAAAGAATGATATAAATGAATAAAAAAAAAGTGAGTCCACTAATATAATTCTCACATATGTAGTTACATGTGATTAATGGT
This sequence comes from Picea engelmannii, assembly GCA_009831015.1. Taxonomy (NCBI): domain Eukaryota; kingdom Viridiplantae; phylum Streptophyta; class Pinopsida; order Pinales; family Pinaceae; genus Picea; species Picea engelmannii. The sequence continues at coordinate 298,359 of ML779859.1, forward strand.
TGGATTTAATTTTGAACATAATAGGATACTTATCATTTTTAATATTGAGTTGTTTTGGTTTTAACATCAATGTTGGATTACCCAAGGATTATCAATGGCAGGGAAGGAATAACTTAAAAGATTGTTGGTTTCCCTTGGACTTAATAGTTGTTTTTCATATTAGTTCATTTTGGTTTTATATCAATCTGGAATTGTCCAAGGCATGGACTTAATAGTTATTTTTCATATTAGTTCATTTTGGTTTTATATCAACCTGGAATTGTCCAAGGCCTATTAATTTTATAGGCAAGGCATAAGTTACAAGATTGTTACCTCATTTATTTTATTGGAAAAAGGTTTGGATGGTTGAAATCCTTTGCATTTTTTTAACTAGCTTCCTCTTATCATGATGATATTAACTCATCCAAATTTAGTATTAGGGTGATTCGTTACAACCATTCAATTTAGTTTTTTTTGGAAAATAAGTGGAAGACAAAGGCCACAAACTTGATGATGCAAGGCTTTTCCCAATTACTCAAAATTCCTCAAGAAAAAATGTATATTCCATACTTGGAGTAAATTTCATTGTTATCTAGTAAATTATTACTCATGCACAAGGGCATTAGTTCTCCTAATATTTTTCCATAATATCCAAACCCAATGGAGCATGCAACCATTTTGGTTTACAATCCTCTTACATAGATTAATAATATCTCTTTGTTATTGAATTCGATTTTCCAAGTCTTTGGTGACCAAAAATATCTAGCTAGATTAAAGAGTAAAACATATAGATCCTAAGAAGTGGAATCATACAACAATCCCTCACATCTTAAAAAAACAAATATTCTAAAAGGCACAATAACATGTATCCATTTGTGTAGGTTTCTATGGCAAGTTAAAATTTCCAATGTAAAACAAAAAAATAAATTTTCAGTTAAGTCAATCTAAAATTTGTCAGAAAAATTTAGGGAAAGATTTGGAACTTCACAACTTCCTCTTTAGATAAAAGTAAAAAACAATGTACATGATTTTAGAGAAATTATCAAGAAAATATGCATGGTTTCATGCATTGTACCATTCCACCCTCTCAAAATGGCCTTCAAGATTTAGATATAGTCTTGAGATAAAATTCTTGTGTTGCATATATGGGTGAAGTTACAAATACATGGTGAAATGGAAAAATGATGTCTATAATTAATGTGTATAGTATATAAGACTAATACAATGTTGGAGAAATTTCTATTTTCGGCACACTAATTCAGTGGGAGTAACACTAGTTCAGTGAGAGTTAACTGACTAGTTCTATTTTAGACTTTCTAATATTAGACCATCACTATTATGTATGCATTCCTAATTATAGGATGTCATTGCCTATATGAGTGAAGATCACTCACTCATTGATAGATCATAATATGCATTGATTCCCATTCTTCATTGTGTATCTCTCTTCTTTTTCTTGATAAGCTTTGTTTGTGTATGCTTTAGCTAGATCTTCTGTGCAAGTTTCCATGAAACAATGACATAGTATCAGAGCTATGCTGCTTAGAGAAAGCCAAACAAGCCAAAGAATAAGGAAAATCAAAGTTTCAGTGAGCTAAATCCGTGGTCATACCTTTCAGCATTTATTTCTCCAAAAATGTTAATTTTTTGAGGAAACGGCCCGCATGCGAAGTAAATCGACCCATTCTACAAGTGGGTTTTAAACCGTTTGACAATATTCCTCACCGTTTGCTAAAAATGTAAGCCAGAAGATAGCCTTCTGAAACTGATATGAATCCGTGGTCTTAACTTTCCACCGTGATTTCTCCCAAAATATTAAGTTTTTGAGGAAACAACTCACGAGAGAAGTAAGTCGACCCATTATGCAAGTGGGTTTTCAACCATTTGGCGAGATTCCTCACCGTTTGCTCAAAAAGTAAGTCGTAAGATAGCCTACTGAAACTGATATGAATCTGTGGTCGTACCTTTCTACAATGATTGCTCTCAAAATATTAAGTTTTTGAGGAAACGAATCGCGTGGAAAGTAAATAGACCCATTCTACAAGTGGGTTTTCAACCATTTGGTGAGATTCCTCACCGTTTTCTCAAAAAGTAAGTCGGAAGATCATCTCTTGAAACTGATACGAATTTTCACTTAAAGTGCCCTTTCTGCTGCGATTTCTTAAATTTTCACTTGCAGATCGAGACTAAATTTTTAGGGGTTCTTAGAAACAGTGGGAGAGATGGATAGGATAACTATTATACAACCAAACTTGGTGGTAATCCTTACACCATACAATTATTTTGATTGGAAGCCCAAGGCAGAATTCCAACTCAAAAGGAAAGGACTGTATAATTTGACGATGGTGACAAAAACAAAACCTACATCAACAATTGAGAAGATGAGATGGGCGAACCATAAGGATGAGGCCATGGGACTACTTCTTGAGTTAATATCCACTGATTTATAGTTTCATGTTGTTGCATGCAAGACTCCAAACGAGATCTAGACCACCTTAGAAGGACTCTTTGGAAAGCAGGATGAGATGCGAGGTCATATGCTTGAGGTAGAGTTGAATACCTTAGACCCTAAATTTTTTGATAATATACAAGATTTCTTTACTAAATTTAAATCTTTGATTTTGAGCTTGGGTGGATGTGGTATTGACAAGTCTACACAAGAGAAACAACTTATTCTAACAATATTGGCCAAGTTAGGACCATAATATGTTGTATATGTCTCCAATTTCCATTATGGTAGATGTCTTTTGGGCGCAAATTGGAAAATGCCTATGATGGCTCAGTTCATTGAGTCTCTCACACAAAAGCAGACAAAACTCATTCAGATGGGCCTAATCAAGGATCCCAAGCCACATGCACTCACCATGCATGATGAAAAATGATCATCCAAACACAACAGAAAGGAGAAACAGAATGAGGAGGGATATTCCAAACCCTTTAATTATTCTTCAGGTTCCAAAGACTCTTCAGATTCCAAGAAGAAGAAGAAGGGAAAGCAGTGCACTTACTACAATAAACTGAATCATGAAGAATTCACATGCATGAAGAAACAAATCGATCTTATGGCATAGGCACTTCAACAGAACAACCTTGGAAACTTCATTCCAGAGGGAGTCAAGAAGCAAAAGGAAGAAGATCCTGCTCCTAAGAAAGGTAATCATCATGCGTTGGTTGTAATTAATTCCTCATCTGATTTATGGATTATAGATTCTGGTTTATCCCATCATATGGCAGCGAAAGAGAAATTTTTCTCTTCCTTGAGTCCATGCTCAAGACCCCTTATTCTCATGGGGGATAATACTCCAGTAGCAATAGAAGGAGAAGGGAGAGTGGAACTCCACAATGGCAGTTTTGAGAATATTTTACATGTTCCATAGATTTCTATGAATCCGCTCTCAGTTTATCAGATCACTCAGAAAGGTAAAAAGGTTTAATTTACATCAGATTCAATTTCAGTAATTGACATGCATGACAATTCCATTATTCAAATTGGTGAGGTGGATCACAAGTCAAGGTTGTATAAATTCACTAAGTTTTCTGATGATGACTCATCTTTTCTACTTACACATAAGGAGAGTACTTTGCATGCACCTCAAGTGCAACATGCATATACTCTTGTACTTCCATCAATTTCAGACATAAGAGATGATTCCATACACTTAGATTCTGTACATGGAAATAAGCAGGTAGTACAGCCAGATAAGAAGACAATGTCGAAGCTTCAACATATTCCCAAGAAGGCACAAACCACAATTCAGGAAGCAGGCAACCTTGTAGGGAATCCATTGGATTTGAGGAGGACTTGATCTCAGCATGAGGTGCCTTCTCATGTATTTTCATCTTCAGAACATGCGATGCCCATGCATTGTTATATGGTTCAATCTATTGATCCACATAACTACAATAGGGTTGTGGGAAATCCATTATGGAAAACAACCATGCAAAAGGAGTATGACTCACTCCTACAAAACCAGACTTGGAATCTGGTTCCACTTCCACCAGAAAAGAATATTTTCACAGGATCAAGAGGTACAAGGTCCAACATGTTGCCAAAGGACTTCATCAGATCCATAAAGATTTCTACATCTTCACAAAGACTTTCAGTGAGAAGAAGTTTCAGACTTTGCGGGATCATCTTGCAGTGAAGAACACAGTTGCCTAACAACTACCATTTTCTTCTTTTGATACATTATCTTTTGAGGGGAGGTTTTGTTCCCATGTGGTTTCCCCTATTTCCACATTTTTATTCAATGTTCATTAGTTGCATTGTACATGAGTACCTAAAATGTCCTGGTAGTCGGGACTCATTTTTTACTCCATAGTGATGTTCAGGAGGAGTGTTGGAGAAATTTTTATTTTCGGCATACTAGTTCAGTGGGAGTTAACTGACTAGTTCTATTTTATACTTTCTAATCTTAGACTGTCACTATTATGCATGCATTCCTAATTATAGGATGTCATTGGTTATATGAGTGAAGATCACTCACTCGTTGATAGATCATAATATGCATTGATTCTCATTCTTCATTGTGTGTCTCTCTTCCTTTTCTTGATAAGCTTTGTTTGCATATGCTTTAACTAAATCTCCTGTACAGGTTTCCATGAAACACTGACATACAACAAATCATAAGAAATATGTTTATGTAATGTGATGTACAACATCAAAACAACAAACCAAAGGAAGTTGTTACACAATTGAGATATTTTTATTATTCCTATAATATTACATTTCTTACAATCCCATTGCATCGGGTTATTTAATAAATTATCCATAAGGTTCCGATATCCATAGTTCTTTCTTTATTAACTTAGAGTCACTCAAAACTAGTGGATACATGATCTCATACTCAATGAATACTTCATTAGATTATTTGCAACTTTGCAGTGGAAATGTCAAACTATTTATGTTTTAAGACTGGTTTACACTTTTTTAAGTATCCCCATTTTCTTATACTTTTCTTAATATGGTTTGTTGTTTCAAGGAAATTGAAAGAGTTCTTTTCACTTCCATAGAAGATACTTGCATAAATATATAATCGGGTTTTGTAAACTTAAGATCTACACAATCTACTTGCATAAATATATAATCGGGTTTTGTAAACTTAAGATCTACACAATCTTATTGCAATGATTAGACAAGTTTGTGGATTGTTAGAAATATTTACGCAAGGTCATTTTCATGTTCATTTTCCATTTTACTATTGCATGTACTAAATCAATAAATGCATTATATAGGACATAAAGTTTATTTAATTTATGGAAACAAGGAGTGCATCAAAGAAAGTGAGAATGCTTAATTTATCAAAGTATTCACCCCCTGACATGTGAGCCTTTCAAATCCTTACTAAAAATATTCATCCCTGATGTTAAATAGGGTTCCTATCCATTGTGAGTTAGAGCAAGGTTTCAAAATTTAAGCAGAATAATAGAAAATAATGGAGTTTGAGAAAGATATTATTTTGTGGAAGCCTTGTAGCCATAGAAAACATATATGGTAGTTTCACTATGTATTTTGTCATATATAATCATAAAAAATCCCTTCAAAGGTTACTATAACCATTCCTTACAATTATAATGATTTCTCAATTATGATCATTGGCTTGGATAAATACTAGTGATCTATGAAAACACTTAACATGGTTATGCCAATGGTTTCATCCATCCTCCTTGGGCCTTAATATATGTAACTTTATTTATAGGTGTATTTCTCAGCAAATTCACCATGAGATAATGTGAGTTGTTGATGCCATGTGATGTCATTTATGTTATAATGATTCCTTTAGATCATTGTTTGAGTTTGTAATGTAGCAAAACATTTATTGATTGGTGTACTTTTAAATGTTGTTTAACAATATTGCTATCAAAATTTATTTGATTTTATATGATGAGACCACATGAAAAACATCAGAATAAAATAAAATACAATCACGGTCGAAGAACTAAATGATAACATTAACAATTTGATGCTAAACTTGATGATGTGCCATTAGTACTGACATTGACAATGATATTTCAAATTTCGACTTGGTGAGTACATTCAATTTTATTCTAGTAAAATACTTAGAATATAATTATAGTTGTAACATTTTTCTAACATTTATATATGTATATTTTTTTGTTTATGTAGAAAGTTCAACATAAACAATATAAAGGTGATAAAATCAAAGTGCTATATCCATATGATGGTGTTGCTGCTAACATTGGATGGATTCACTCACTTTCTATAATCCATTGGGTGAAATTGAGTCATGAATATGGAAATGTCAATATCCTTAAGGTCATAAATAACATTCCTTTTAATGAAAATTTATATATTATATATACTTTAAATCTCCTTCAAGGTTGATTTCAAGTATAATAATAATAATAATAATAATAATAACAAAAACAAAAGCAACCACCACAAGCAATGATTTCATTGGTAAAGTCTACGAAGGTATACATACCCCACTCCCTTGGATTTGAACTTGTGACTTCTTAGAAGAAAACCCATGTTCTTAACTACACATATATGACACTTGATTGATTTTATGTTTTAATGCAAGTTTGTTATTTATTGTACAAGTATTTTTTATATTTGATATTGAATGAATATCAATATGTACAGTAACATTACACAATTTCATGATATTTATTAAATCATTCATGTCATATAAATTATACTAAATAATAATGAATAACAAAAATAAAATGAATATGAAACTAATAAAACATATATCAATATAATGATTATGAAACTATTAAGTTAGTAATAAATATAATAACTATGCAACTACTAAATTGATAATGAAATATATAGCAACAATATTTATCATGACTAAATATACTACAGATTGATAACAATTAATGATTCATTAAACTAAAAAATATACTACAAATTGATGACAATTAATGATTCATTAAACTACCAATTATACTACAATTTGAAAATAATTAATGATTCACTAAATGAGAAAATATACTACCAATTGACATCAATGAAAGACTAATTAAACTACTAAATATATTACAAGTTGATGGAAATTAACGACAATTTATGCTAATAAATATACTACAAGTTGATGAATCATAACAACTAATAAACAACTAAGCTAAAGACAACTAAAATTCGTCACATTAATAAAAACTATAAATATAACACTCTTAGCCGCCTCCCAAAAAAATATTAATTTATATACATGTTTTAGTTTTTTTTTTCAATCTCAAATTTATCATTTTGTACTAATGCTTACATGAAATGAGAAAAGAAACCCTATAACACAATTGGAAAAAATATATAAAGTGGTGAGATTCAAAGGTCTCATGGAAAACATATTTGGTAAAAAATAAAAAAAATTAATGAACTTTACTAGCCAAATTTTGAGTCAATGCATTAACTTTCTCATTTAATAACACTTAACTATGGAAAAACATTTTTTCTATGACATCTCGAACCTTTAGGAACACATATAAGAGGTGCTACAATAGTGAGTTACTTCATCATCCATCCATCAATTGGAATCATCCAACTTGAATGAATACCTTGGCTAACTTATAGAGGTTAATCAACCACACTTGATAGGTGTATAGTGCTAAACAAGGATCTATGTGTCACACCAAATGGATAACATTAAGTTCATACTTGTTTGTTTGGTGCTTCTAAATATTTTAAGTGCATTTTGTAATATTTGGTAGAATATTATAAAATTCTTGATCTCACGACAACCTACTTGCTGAGTCTAATTGTATCAATCCTTGATAGGTGTATAGTGCTAACCAAGGATCTATGTGTCAGACCAAATGGATAACATTAAGTCCATACTTGTTTGTTTGGTGTTTCTAAATATTTTAAGTGCATTTTGTAATATTTGGTAGAATATTATAAAATTCCTGATCTCACGATAACCTACTTGTTGAGTCTAATTGTATCAATCCTAAAGAGACATATATGAACTAACTAGTCATATTGCTAATTATTTTTCAGTACTACAAAGTATATATTTTGATTTTTAATTTAATATAAAAAATGTTATGAGTTTTTGGATATATTTAAGAGTTAACAATTTATTCTAAGTGATCTATAAATTAAAATATTTAAAAAAAATCATTACACGAAAAGGAAAATTTAAGAAAAGAATACCAAATGTCTATAAATACATCAATTTAGATTCATCTTAACTTCATATATTTTAAGCATTGATAGATTTGTGTTTTAATTTTATCCCTATAATTACTTAATAAATTCAAAGATGAATCTTTATTGATTTAGAAGTAAACAAAAAAAATCATTCACAAATTATACCATAGTGTATGTTTCAAATCTCATAATTTTTACAATAGTATATTTATTTGAACGTATTATTAATGGAATTACCATCATTTTCTTTTCTAAGATTTTGTATGTTTGAACTATTGCTATTTGTTCTATTATGATGATAAAAATTATTAATATTAATAATACTTCTTAAATAATATAATACTTCTTTATTGTTCATCAATGCTTTCCTTATCTTTCAATGTGGCATTGTTCTTCAAGTTTAAATTTTAATTAAGGTTTGGTGCAAGATCATGCTTCTCTACCATGACATGTTTGTTGCAATGGAAATATAGAAAAACAACCTATTGACTACGAGGAATTATTCAAGATACATGCACAACTTTTAGAATATAGTGTAAAAGGATGAGACATATTAAATTGAATTATCTTCTAGAATATATAAATTTTATTTATGGAAAATTTGTATAACTTAGAAAAATTCATGTTCTTTTAACAATGGTATGTTACTTTTCATCTCAAATATAATGCATATATTCACATTAAACCATTGGTTTAGTATTTAAATGATGGAATTTCTTGAAACAATCTTTGATAATTGTAGATAACAATGAGTTCTTGTGTGCCACTTTTTTTTTTTTCATTTTTTATGCTAATTTATATATATATATATATATGAAATAATAAAGTCAATGAAGCCCTACAATTATGAGGTCAAGCATTAAGCCCAGATTTGAGGGTCTTAACATAATCAATCGTTATTTATTTTTAATATGTAGATCTTGGTATGTTAACTTTGTTTTAAAAAATATTAAATCAGTGTAAATAATTAAATGAAATGTGCACAATTCAACCCTTAACGAATGTGACATAACCATTTAGGAAAGTAGAAATTCGAAATAAGTAAACCAAGATGAATTCCACAATGAGATAAAACTATTGAGGAATGTCCCAATCCAACATAACTCTTCGGGACCTTGGCCAACGAGAGTCTACCAAAGTTAATTGATCTCATCCTTACTCAATCAAATTCAACCATAGTCAACCATGGTTGAATATATTCATCCATAGTAAAACTTGTTCAAGCATAGTCAAATATGGTCAAACATAGTCAATCATCCTCGAACATAAACCAATTATCCATTTGAGTCATTGGATGGGAAAGAAACAAACTTAACCATTGACTTTGTTACTTATCCATTTGATGGATAAAATGAAAAATCAAGTTAAGGATCAATGTACAAACCCTTGATGAACATCACAATGCAACATAACCCTTGATGAACAATGTGGTGTGACAACACCATCAAGCCATAACCAACCACACCAAAAATTCTCAATAAAATTCAACCATATCCAACCATAATCAGCGTGGCCATCCATAGTCAACCATAGGTAGTTATGGTTATCATGGTTAACCACAATCAAACATGGTAAATGGTATTCAACCATGACTAACCATTATTTCAAAGTTAAATATAAATAAGCATTATCAAGAGTCATAATGCACTTTTTCATATTGGATAGGCAAGCAATAAATCCAATTACCACTAACTTTGCTACTTAATCGTACAATGGCCAAAGTGCACAATAAAGGGTTTCTATCAAACATGTTCAATCATAGTCAACCATAGTCAACCATAATCAACCATGGTCATCATGGTCAACCACAGTCATCCTAATGAAACATAACCATTCAACCATATACGACCATGCTAACAATATACTCAATAAACTCAACCATCTCCAACCATAATGAACATGGTCATCCATAGTTAACCATGGTCATCATGGTTAAACATAAACAAACATGATTAATTATATTCAACCACGACCAACCATTATTTTAAGGTTAAATATAATTTAACATTATCAAGTGTCATAATGCACAATTTCATATCAGATGAGCGAGCAACAAAGTCAACCATCAAATTTGTTGCTTACCCATCCAATGGACAAAATGTATAATCAAGTTAAGGAAAGGTGTGAAACGTGGTCATCCATAGTTAAGCATAATCAACCATTGTCAGACACATTCATCATGGTCAACCAAAGTCATTAATAACCATTTTCAACCATTATATAGTAATTTCACTAAATTATAACTTTCTAATTTTTCATTTGGTAGAAGTAGTATGTTAATATATAGTAATATTGACTTCCATTTTTCAATATAATTATATTCATATATAAATTATTACTAAGTCATAAATTTAATGAACAATAGTCAATAAATTCATCTATAATGAATGTTGTAATGTGACATAACTATTGAGGAACATCACAATCGACAAAAGTCAGCCAAGATGAAGAATGTCAAAATGCAACATAACCATTGAGGAACATAACAACATTCATTATAAATAAATATAATGTTAATAATATTACAATGGTGAATATGGTTGATTATGTTTGATTATGGTTTACCATGTTTCACTATGGTTAATAATGGTTGAACTAGTTAACATTAACTGATCATGTTTGAATTTAGTCGACTTTGGTTGCATGGTTGATTTTGTTTAACCATGTTTGATTATGGTTAATTATGGTTAACTGTGGTTGGATATGGTTGAATATGTTTCAATGCAATGTAACCATTGATAAATGTAGAAATTCATGTGAATCATGGTTAACAATGGTCAAACATAATCACCCAAAGTCAAAACATTATTAACCATAGCACACAATGGTGAACCATCGTCAATCATGTTAAACATTGTTGACCATCATCTTATATTTTCAAACATGTTCAAACATAATAAACCATGGTTGATGTTTCAATGTGACATAATTTCAATCATGCTCAACCATATTCAACATGGTCATCCATAGTAAACCATGACCAACCATGGACACTGTCATCAACAACAATCAAACAAATTCAATGTGACATAACCTTTGAAGAATGTTACAATGAGACATAATCGTTGAGGAATGTAACAATTCAATATAAGTCATCCAAGATTAAATTTGCAATATTAAATAAATATTAATGAACATCATAGTCTAGCATAACCCTTGGGGAATATGGCAATGTGACATAACCATTAAGGAACATAGCAAGTCAACATAACTCAACTAAGATCAATATTGCAACATATCTAACTATATTATAAACCTATCACTATCATAGTGAAAAACAATGTTGAATTCAACCTCATAATGTCATAATGTAACATAACCATTGATGAACACTACAATGCAAAATAATCATTAAGGAATAAAGAAATTCGACATAATTCAACGAACATGAATGTCACAATGTGACATAAAGTCAATCATGCTCAACCATAGTCAACATGGCCATCCATAATAAACCATATTCAACCATGAACATCATGGTAAATAATAGTTAAACAAACTCAATGCTACATAACCTTTGAATAATGTCACAATGCAACATAACCATTAAGGAATGTAGCAATTCGACATAAGTCAACCAAGACGAGTGTTGCATTGTGAAATAATAATTAAGGAACATCACAATACAAAACAACCCTTGGTGAACGTTGTAATGTGACATAACCATTGATGAACATAGAAAGTTGGCATAACTTAATGTCACAATGCGACATAGCCATTGAGGAATATAGCAAGTCCACATAACTTAACCAAGATGAACATTGTAGTAGATATAACAATATTATAAGCATCTTAATTTCATAGTGAAACATGATATTCAAGTCACCCTCTTAATTTCACAATGCGTCATAACCTTTGATGAATGCCACAAAACAACATAAACATTAACGAATAAATCAATTCAACATAAGTCAACCATTTTGAATTTCACAATGAGACATAATCATTCAAGAACATTTGAATTGAAAAAAGTCATCCAAGATTATTATTGCAATGTGACATAAAGTAAATCATGCTCAATCATAATCAACATGGTGATCCATATTAAACCATGGTCAACCATAGTTAACCATAGTCAACCATAGTCAAATAAATTCAATGTGACATAACTCTTCAAGAATGTTGCAATGCAACACGACCATTGAGGAACATAGAAATTTGACATAAGTCAGACAAGATGAATGTTGCAATGTGACATAACCATTGAGGAATCAACCATGGTTAATTTCACAATGTGACATAATGATTTTGAACCATAGTGAACATGGTCATCCATATTAAACCATGTCCAACCATTTACACCATGGTCAACCATGTACATCATTGTTAACCATGTATATCATGGTCAACAACAATCAAACAAACTCGATGCAACATAACCTTTGAACAACGTCACAGTGCAACATAACCATTACGAAGCATAGAAATTCGACATAAGTCATCTAAGATGAATGTCATAGTGTGATATAGCCATTAAGGAACATCAAAATCCAACATAACCCTTGGGGAATATTGCAGTGCAATATAACCATTGAGGAACATAGAATGTTGACATAAATCAACCAAGATGAATATTGCAACAACTATAACCATATTATAAACTTGTTACTATCATAGTGTAACATGATATTGAAGTCAACCTCATAATATCACAATGTAACATAATTTTTGATGAATGCCTCAATGGAAAATAATCATTGAGGAATGAAGAACTTCGACATAATTCAACCAATATGAATGTCACAATGTGACATAAATTCAATCCTACTCAACCATAGTCAACATGGTCATCCATAGTAAACCATGCTCAACCATGTATATCATGGTCAACAATAGTCAAACAAACTCAATGCGATATAACGTTTGAATAATGTCGCAATGCAATGTAACCATTAATGAATGTAGCAATTTGACATAAGTGAACCAAGATGAGTGTTGCAATGTGACATAAAAATTGACGAACATCACAATCCAACATAACCCTTGGGGAATGTTGTAATGTGGCATAACCATTGAGAAACATAGCAAGTCAACATAACTCAATGTCACAACGCAACATAATCATTGAGGAAAATAACAAGTCAACATAACTCAACCAAGATGAACATCACAATAGATATAACCATATTATAAACCTCTTACCATCGTATTCAAGTCAACTTGTTAATGTCATAATGTGACATAACCCTTGATAAATGCCACAAAAAAATATAATTATTGAGGACTGAAGCAATTTTAGATAAGTCAACTATAACATCCCGCTCTACTGAGGACACGTTTATTGACTTATCCTTTGAGGACACTTGTGTACAAGTGATCTAGTTAGGGTATATTATGATTTCATTTCACTTATGGTTTATATATGATAATGATGATGTATTGTAACTTATTGTTAATCTGATGAATATATATTGACAGATGTTATTGATGAGTCATCCTGAGTGTGTAGAACACATGACATGTTAAGGATGTTGATGGCATTGATGGACTCCCTTGGATTCCAGATTGAGTCAGGGAGTGGATTGTATTTATTGAGTATTTCATTTTATGCACATCTGATGTATGATTGATTTCAATATGATTTATGTATATGGAATTATTGACAATGTTTTTGTTAGTGGATGCAGGCTTGACGATGCTTGCTAATCCGACTCACATAAGGAGTAGAGGGGCCATGCGCAAAAACCAGACATTGAGGGAGAGGTGTGGCAACATCCCTGTCACAACCTACTAGCACTCCCACCGTGGCTAGAATTATAGGTTAACGATTACCTAGTTTGAGTGGTCCATGATGTCGTGAGGGAAGACTGAGACAATCGCTCATGAATATTTCTAAGGAGTGCACAATAAGGCCGAGTCCTTATTCCATATATCCCTTAGTCTCTCACAAGGTCGATCGAATGGATTTTTGACTCATAAGGGTCAGATAAACATCCAAAACAAGTCAAAGGAGAGTGGCACCCTTGGAGCACAAAGGTGTGTCTTGAAGGGCACGCCGCGTAACTAAAATTGAGTCAATAAATCTAGGTGGCCTAGAAAACATTGAAATGATTAGATCATGTTGGATTAAATATTAGGTAAATGATAAATTTATTAATTGAAAATCCTAACAAGAGTCTAAGCCTAAGTCTGAGTTTAATATTGGGGACTAATTAAAAATATTAAAATATTAAAAGAATTGAGATAAATCAAGTTCTAGGAAAAATTAAGTAAAATTAAAGATTTGATAAAATGCACCTGTGACCATGAAATTAATAAAAATGGATTTTTAATTAGAAATAAATAATAACTTAAGAGAATGGGTGTAAATAGAATATAATATTGAATCAACCTACCATTAGTCTAACTAGAAGAATACACCTAATCCAACTCTAACTAAGATCTAGTTAGGAAACACTCATTAATTGAGGGATTGGGGAACTAAGAGACAAGTAAGAGGAAAAATAGGAACACATTGGGGAATGTGATGGAAAATGGATTTTTAATAAAATAAAAAGGAGAAATTACTTGTGCAACCTGGGGAGAGTGTGACACATGTAGTGGGTGAATAATCCTTTAATTAAATTAATAAAAGTTAATCATTTGAGCAAGAGGAAAGGTGTCAGTGAGGAAGATTTATATAAAACAAATGAAGTAGAAGGAAAATGGATCTAACCTTGGGAGCACTGTTATGCTGCCAAATTTTGAATTGACTGTGTTTTACTTGTGAGAGTTGGGACTCCAAGCTTGTGAAAAGACTGGAAGAGCTTCCTTGTGAGGCAAGCTTGGAAGCTATTGTGTTCTGGTTTTTTGCTTGGCCCCTTCGTGGCTAAGGGGGATACAGAGGAAGAAGAGTATCCATAGCATTGGTTGGGAGGTAAAAATAAAGTCTTTGAGATTAGCAAGCAAAAGTAAGGAAGGATCACAAGACTTTGAAGGGCATATTCATTACACAACTTCCATTGGTCCTGGTATTTTATATTCTGAATTATTTGTATTACGAGTGTATTAGGATAATAGATTGATAGGGTCACTGTGGAATCACTAGAAATATTGAATGAAAATTGTTATAGTTTCTTCCAAAACAAATGATAATTACAATGTTTATATTTTAATTTCCACTGTAATTTCAGACATTTTTCCAAACTCTAAATTTGAGCAGTTTAATCCTCATTGTAAATTTGAATTCATATTGTGTATGGTCTATGTTTTAAATATTTGAATTTTCATCCCTATTGAAGTTCGCATGATCAAAGTTTTTAGTTGAGATTATTTAGAGAATTAAATAGTGTGTCATTCACTAGTAAACTTTGGAATTAAGTACAAATTACATATTCGTGAGTTCTCTGTTGAATTATACTCCAGATTTGAATTTTGTATCATGGAAATCTCTGTTGATTTTTTTTTCATTCCAATTTCGTTCGTATTGGACCTCTGTTGAATTTTTTTAATCTGAATTTATCATGTATTATTTGTTGATTGTTGATAAAGCTGAAGTTGTTAATAGCGTGGAGTCTCTGTGTATTTGTATTCTAAACCCAAAAATTTTCGGATCATCGGATGTTTGGTTCGTTGTGTTTTTCCTACTTCTATTCAGGAGTCTAGACTTGTTTAAACCTTAGGCACTAGACTTTTACCTTGAAAATTTATGCATGTGACCACATGATGGAACCTAGCGTTGGCACCAAAGGCACTATTCGAAGCTCTAGAACTCCAATGCTTTGGAGATTTCTTCAACTTCAACACTCTTATTCACCCGAAGTGTTACCGGTCAAATTTGATCATAAGTGGAGTTGACCGACAGCTGTAGGTTAAACCTATCCCTCCACTTTCCTTCATCAACAATTATGAACTTAATCTAACAGTTGGTGGAGATTCTCCTCACGCAAGAATCTACGATGAATATCTACTTCGCAACTCCGGGATTCGAAAGATTTTGCGACTCCAACTCACCTTACCTCCAAACTAACGAAGGTCGAAAACCACAGATCTGATGGTTCTTGTTTAACCGTTGACAAATTTCATGATTTACTCTGGACTTTAGGAATCCAGGAGTTCCTTAACCTTTAACATCTTTGACTCATTGCCACCAGAGTACCGAACTACCAAACTTCTGGAGGAGAAAGAGTAAGAGATCTGATAGTCCTCGTTAGATCACTAGATCCACGACTGTCCTTTACTCTAGGATTCAGAGCTTCGAGGTTTCTCCTCTTTCACAACTTTAAAATATTTCACTGGATCACTGAACCACCAAAGGGCTCGGGGATCTAATGGGTTACACTCCCCTTGATCAATGGTTGACGTCCACTCCGGAATTCGGGACTCTAGGAGTCCCTCACCTTTTGAAACAATGACTTAATTTCACCAGAGTGTCGAACTACCGAACTTCTGGAGGACGAAGGCTTGAATATATATGGCCCTCGTTCGATCCCCAGATCCATGACTGTATGTTACTCTGGGACTTTGGAGCTTCGAGGTTTCTTAACTCTTATATAGTTACAAACCAAACTTACCAAATCACCAAACCCTTGAGGATCCAACAACTCACATTCGCTCACCGATCTACGATGTATTTCCACTCTGCAACTTTGGGCTTCGGGGCTCTTTTAATACAAATTACTCAAATCTACCGAAGTGACGAAGAATGAAGGTATCAGGGTTAACGGGTGCACTAATCTACTCTAATCAGATGATTATGGGGATTTCGACTCCTCACGATCAGATCTCGTCCACTAATTCTTCAAAGATATTTCACACCCTTGATTTCTTCACTTGAACCCTGCACACACTTTTTCTCCTGAGCTTTGTCATTTTTGAATTAAACTCCAGCGCTCACTTGCGCCTCCCTCCTAAGATCTAGACATTAAAATGTCACTTACGCACTTAATGTTCCTACTTAGTGTAATTTTTACACTCTCTCTCCTGACATTCATTCTTCAGAAGTTAAAGGACTTCACCCACCTTGAATGGTCTTTGTGCACACTGTGCGCTGTTTCTCCTAAGCTTTGGGCCTTCAAGGAGCCCATCTATGCACTTATGGAGTTGGATCTTGGCATGTTTGCACTGTGAAACCCAGAAGAGAAACTTTGGGTTTCTTACAGAATCTTAACTCTTTCTCATAACATACTTTCACACAAATGCAAAATTACTTCATCGCAATGTATTTTTAGTTTAGAAAGTACAGAGTAAGCTTACAGTTCCTCCAAGTGTTTGAGAGCTTTTCTCATATCTTCCTTTCAGTTTCAAATACATACATACATACATACATACATACATACATACATACATACATACATACATATATATATATATATATATATATATATATATATATATTATGATAACTCTGTTGATTGAGGTTGGTTGTCATTGATTTCAACCCTTGAAGAAAGCCCCGTGGCACAAGGTTTGGGTAATGGACCCAAGATTGTTTGATGTAAAGATGACTCATTATTGTCTTTTCGTGGTTGATAAGAAGTAAAAATGGATGAACTCCAAAGTGGTACCCTTATGGTGAAATCCCTCATGGGAAGACACTTTGTGGAGTGAGAGAACCCATGCTTATTTGGAATAATGAGATGAAGGCCAATGAATTTGTGAGTGTAAATATCCTATATGTATAGTGTTTGTCATGTTGTTTCCGGTGGTAGGTAGAACATCACATAACTCC
>ML779859.1:329384-371709 GCA_009831015.1 Picea engelmannii
AAAATATTAAAAGAATTGAGATAAATCAAGTTCTAGGAAAAAGTAAGTAAAATCTAAAGATTTGATAAAATGCACATGTGAGCATGAAATTAATAAAAAGGGATTTTTAATTAGAAATAAATAATAACTTGAGAGAATGGGTGTACATAGAATAGAATATTGAGTCAACCTACCACTAGTCTAACTAGAAGAAGACTCCTAATCCAAATCTAACTAAGATCTAGTTAGGAAACACTCATTAATTGAGGGATTGGGGAACTAAGAGACAATTGAGAGCAAAAATAGGAACACATTGGGGAATGTGAGGGAAAATGGATTTTTAATAAAATAAAAAGGAGAAATTACTTGTGCAACCTGGGGAGAGTGTGACACATGTAGTGGGTGAATAATCATTTAATTAAATTAATAAAAGTTAATTATTTGAGCATGAAGACAGGTGTCAGTGAGGAAGATTTCTATAAAAAAAAATGAAGTAGAAGTGAAATGGATATGACCTTAAGAGCACTGTTATGATGTGAAATTTTGAATTGACTTTATTTTACTTGTGAGAGTTGGGACTCCAAGCTTGTGAAAAGTGTGGAAGCTCTTCCTTGTGAGGCAAGATTCGAAGATATTGTGTTCTGGTTTTTTTCTTGGACCCTTTATGGCTCGGGGGGCTTTGTGGCTACGAGGGAGGTACCGGTGAAGTCTTTGTGATTAGCGAGTGAAAGTAAGGAAGGAGTGCAAGACTTTGAAGGGCATCTTCATTACACAACTTCCATTGGTCCTGGTATTTTATATTCTGAATTATTTGTATTACGAGTGTATTAGGATAATAGATTGATAGGGTCACTGTGGAATCACTAGAAAGACTAAATGACAATTGTTACAATTGCTGCCAAAAAAAATGATAGTTACAGTTTTTATATTTTAATTTTCATTGTAATTTCAGAGGTTTTTCCAAACTTTAAATTTAAGTGGTTTAGTCCTCTTTGTAAATTTGAATTCATATTGTGTATGGTCTATGTTTTAAATATTTGCATTTTCATCCTTATCGAAGTTCACATGATCATATTTTTTAGTTGATATTATTTAGAGAATTAAATAGTGTGTCATTCACTGGTAAACATTGGAATTAAGTCCAAATTTCGTATTCATGAGTTCTCTGTTGAATTATACTCCAGATTGAATTTTTTATCGTGGAAATCTCTGTTGAAATTTTTTTCATTCCAATTTCGTTCGTATTGGACCTCCATTGAATTTTGTTTAATATGAATTTATCGTGTATTATTTGTTGATTTTTGATAAATCTAAAGTTGTTAGTAGTGTGGAGTCTTTGTGTATTTGTATTCTAAACCCAAAATTTTCGGGATCGTGGGATGCCTGGCTCATTGTTGTTTTCCTACTTATATTTGGGAGTCTAGACTTGTTTAAACCTTAGGCGCTAAAATTTTACCTTGACAAGCTATGCATGTGATCGCAATATGGAACCTAGCGTTGGCACCAAAGGCGTTATTCGGAGCTTTGGAACTCCAGTGCTCCAGAGGTTTCTTCAACTTCAACACTCTTATTCACCTGAAGTGTTATCGACTGAATTCTGTCATAAGTAGAGTTGATCGACAGTTGTAGGTTAACCCTACCCCTCCACTTTCCTTCATCAACAATTATGATCTTAATCGAACGACTTGCGGAGATTCTCCTCACGTGAGAATCTACGATGGAGATATACTCCACAACTCTGGGCTTCAGAATTTTTTGCGACTCCAACTCACCTTACCTTCGAACTAGCAAAGGTTGAAACCCATAGATATGACAATCCTGTTTAACCGTTGACAATGATGAGGATTTACTCTGAACTTCGGGACTCTCGCAGTTCCTTAACTTTTAACATCTTTAACTCATTTCCGCTGGAATACCGAACTTCTAGAGGACGAACACTTAGAGATCTGAAGGTCCTCATTAGATCACTAGATCCATGATTTTCCTTTACTCGAGGATTCAAAGATTTGATTTTTCTCCGCTTTCACAACTTTAAACTATTTCACTGGATCGTTGAACCACTAAAGGGCTCGGGGATCTAATGACTTACACTCCCCTTGAACAACGGTTGACTTCCACTCTGAAATTCGGGACTCCGAGAGTCCCTCACCTTTTGAAACAATGACTTAATTTAGTCAGAGTGAGAACTACCGAGCTTCCGGAGGATGAAGGATCAAAGATCTACGACCCTCATTCGATCACCAGATCCACAGTTGTATGTTACTCCGGGACTTCAGAGGTTCGAGGTTTCTTAACTCTTATAAATTTATGAACCAAAATCCTTGAATCACCGAACCCTTGAGGATCCAATGGCTTGCATTCAATCATTGATCTATGGTGTAGTTCCACTCCACAACTTTGGGCTTCGGGGATCTTTTAATACAAACAAATCAGATCTACCGAAGTGTTGAAGCCCAAAGGTCTCGGGGTTAACGGGTGCACTACTCTAGTCTGATCGGACGGTTGTGGGGATTTTGACTCCTCATGATCATATCGTGTCCACTAATTCTTCAAAGAGATTTCACACCCTTGATTTCTTCACTTGAACCCTACACACGCTTTTTCTCCTGAGCTTTGTCATTTTTTAAGTAAAATCCAACGCTCACTTGTGGTTCCCTCCTAATCTCTGGAAATTAAAAGGTCACATGCGCACTTAATGCACCTACTTAGTGTAAGTTTTACACTATCACTCTTGATATTTTTCTTTAGAATTTAAAGGCCTCCGCCCGCCTTGAGTGGTCTCTGTGCACACCATGCACTATTTCTCCGAAACTTTGGGCCTTCAAGGAGCCCGCCTATGCACTTCTAGAGTTGGCTACGGGCATGTTTGCACTGTGACACCCATAAGAGAAACTTTGGGTTTCTTACAGAATCTTAACTCTTTATCAGAACATACTTTCACATGGTTGCAAAATTACTTCATCACAGTGTCTTTTTAGTTTAGAAATTACAGAGTAAGCTTACAGTTCCTCTAAGTGTTTGAGATATTTTCTCTTCTCTTCCTTTCCCTTTCAAATACACACACACACACACACGCACACACACACACACACACACACAAACACACACACATATATATATATATTATGCTAACTCATAGTATCTCCTTACTTGGTTGTTCAATATTGGATTGTTACAATACATAATAATGATTGATGCTTGCAATTCATTGAGGAAAGAGTTGTTTGTTAAATGGTACATGATAATATTTTTTTTTATATAGTGCATGATAATTATATGATAGATTTCTGAAGAGGTGGCATATTATCTAGATGATTTTTAACTATTGTTATTATAAACTTTTAGGGAAGGAAAATTTATCTAATATTTGAGGATTGAATGATTAAATAGGCATTATGATTAAGCACTTTACGTTTATTTAATACCGACTCTAGATTTGATTTGGGTACAAGAATTAGATGCTTCCTTGTTCCTCAGAACAGTCGCATGTCTTGAGACCTTAAATGGTCAAAATAAATGAGATGAATCCTAGACTTGAGGATTGATTATGTGTCTTGGAGGTCCTAACCTTGCAGGTAGGTTGGATGGGTATATATCCTAGATGGATTTTGTTATGAATAACTATGTTAGTAGCAATTTTGTTGTATAATGAAACTTGCGGTATGGGAGGTAATGAGAAATGAATTTTTGTTCTTGATGTTTCCTTTAAAAAAAATAAACACCACTACTGTACTCACTTACTTTTATGTCGTAACATATGGGATGTTACGTATGGTATCAGAGTGGGTTCAACCCTACGACATTTGGACTGTTACACCATCCACTATGTTAAACTAAATGATTGAATTAGATCACTAATAAAAATCTGAAATTATTCTTGAAGCTCATCATGGTTATTATACTAACAACTTCTACTTCGGGGACCAGTAGCATTGGACCGAAGACTGGATGTTGGACATGTGGTGAGCCACATTACCAGCGAGACTATCCGATTGAGAATGCCAAAGCGGTTGGATCATCATGAACCACTACAGTTGGATATTTGGGCAAGGCCCACATGATACATGCATCGATGAACAACTGGTAGGTTGAGCACCAGTCCACTGTGCTAGACACGTCAGGTATAATAGCCAACCAAAATTTCAGCATATTGATAGATCCAGGTGCTACAGAGAGCTTTATTTCTAGTGCAATGTTGAAGATATTTAATGTAAAGGAATTCAAGCATGATGAATTTAGATATGTAGAAATGGCATCAGGTGCTAAACAAAAGGTTGGAGGAAATATTACAGACTATAGCATTAACTTGGGAGACTTTGTAATGAAGGTAGATCTTGATGTCACAATCTTAGGATCTTATGACATATTGATTGGTATGGATTGGTTGGAATCACATGATGTGATACTTAACTGCAAGATGAAATGGTTAAGTTTGATAGATGATTTGGGACAACCTAGAGTGATTGTAGGAAGAAACCAGGGAGTGTCCTTGAGGTTTATTTCTTCTCTACAATTTCAAAAGAGTATGCGCAAGGGATGAAATTTATATGCAATCTTAGCGCTAAATGAAAAGGGTGAGGCGAAAGGACTATAAAACCTTCCTATAGTGAAAAAATTGTAGACGTGTTTCTAGAAGAGTTACCATGTTTGCCACCCAAAAGAGAGTTGGAGTTTATAATAGACTTGAAACCTGGAACTGAACTGATAGAGAGAATGCCTTACCGGATGTCAACTCCTGAATTACAAGATTTTTTGGATTTGGGACTGATATGTCCAAGTGTATAGCCATGGGGTGCTCCAGTGATATTTGTTAGAAATAATGATGGATCGTGGAGGATTTTCATTGACTACCGTCAATTTAACAAAGCTACCATCAATAACCAGTATCCGTTGCCAAGGATTGGCGATTTATGTGATTAGATGAAAAGAGCGACAATGTTTTTGAATATTTACTTGAGATCAGTATATCACTAGTTATGGATTAAAGAGGAAGATATCCATAAAACCGCGTGCCTTCTTTCTAAACCGTTGATCTAGTTCACTTTTGAATAGATCCTCATCATTAATATTCTTCCCCAATCAACTCTTCACCGTTTATTTCGATAAGATTCCCTTAACGTATCGAGCTATCAACCTCCACTGTAGATCTCTCCCTGATCAATTCCCACTGTCAATCTGATCAAATATTTCCTTAGTTACATCATCATCATCATCAACTAATAGGAGTTTCAACCTTACCCTATTTCTTTTAGTACACCTCTGACAATTTGGATAACCCCTTTGATTACAGCCACGTGTCTTCTTCAATAACCACAAATCTAGTTAAATACGGATAGATCCTCGTCGTTGGTTCTTAGTGATCAATGGTGATGGTCCATTGGCCTCCATTCCACTCTAAATAGTCAAATGACACGTGTCTCCCTCCAAGACCATTTATATAACTCCATATGAATAGATCGTCGTTGTGGACTCGTTCAACTAGAAAGTACATTGTCAGTGATCAACTATCTTCGACACGCTTTCCTAGCACGTTGTCATCGACCTACTTTCCATCAATGATATTTAAGTGGATTTTTTTCCCCGATGTGACGAGTCTCGAGGATCCATGATTTATATCATCATCGATGATTCTAATGGGAAACTTGGGTTCTGATATCACCAAGTCTCGACGATACAACAAATTTCTCAATTGATCTCCATCGTCAATATGGAAAAGGGTCCACCCCCAATATAATATATATTGTTTAATGGGTAATGATTTCACGCTTTGGTTGGTATTCTTCAACCATCAATCAATGTTGATAAATGGTCTCGATTTATTCTGGGTTTCAGCCTGCTATGATCTCGAACCCCAATTTCTTTCTTAGCACCGAATCTTTGCTCCTTGATTCAATTCCCTGGAACTCCAAGATATGATCTATTATCAAGTTTGTATCATTGATCTCGGCTGATGATCGATGATCAAGAAGTCCTCCTCTGATATAAGTTTTTTAATCATGGCTTGAACTGTAATCTTCAACCATGAATTAAAATAAAATATAACACATAAGAGATCCAAAACTCATTCTTAGACAAAGAAGAAATAACACAATGATTATATTAATGTATATATGTACACACTTTACAAAAATAAACATTTATATGCCTCATTCATATTCTACGTTCCTTCCCTTTGGATTGATTTTTAGTAATCGACCTTTCCTCGACCATGGCCTAATTCTCCACTAATTTGACCACCGCTCTCCATGCCCGCAAGCTTACAATTTATGCATGGAATATACACTTCTATATTAATCGAAACAATTCCTAAGAATCTGGAACTTATTAAAATAATAACACTCCATCCCTCTAAAATTGATGAGGATCAATTTGATCAAATCCTCCATACATAGGAAAATCCACCTAACTCAACAATTTGCTCAATTAAGCCATTTACATAATAAATGGGAAAACAAACCCTATCCCTATAGAATATGCTTACAACTTAGGAAAATGAAATCAAATCCATTAAGGGAACCCAATCCCTTTAGTAATTTCAATACCCCCTTAGGTCTCCTCAAAATAATTCATTTCTTATGGGAACTGCTCCTACACTAGACTCCCAAGTTTGAAAATTTTCATGATCTCATGATCATGTGTATTCAATTGTTTATGTATCCTTTAATCCCACTGTTGACGCTATCCATGTGATTTTTTGCATGACTGATGTCCACCATCTTCCAAGATCCCAAATCTTATGATGCTTCTCACTTATCTTGTTGTCCAACTGTTGAATTGTTGTTTCCTTCCACCTTCCAGGATCCCATACCTTACTTTGTTGTTGTAAAAAATCCTTGCTTCCTTTAGTAGATTGTACTTGCATGCTTCTCTCCCTCTTATTCCTCTGGTATTTCCACTTGGAAATATTCATCAAATGCTTCCAAAACTCATCCAATTTGATGTTCAGTCTTGTCCTCTACTGGTACACAACATTGATGCAATTTGTCTACTGCAAAATTTCAAAAAACGTTTGTAAGGTTGTTGCCATATCTTTTTCTTCACACTTCTGTCTAGCCTCAATTTCTAGAGAACATTTTTCTCTAAATAAATATTTATGCACCCAACATTGCATATCTCTAAGATGCATGCTCAATCTACATGATTTCTCAAACAAATTATATTCTTGGATTTATTAAAATGACAGATTTGTTGTAAATATTTAATACCTTTTTGTAAGGATTTCTCCATGATCATGCACCAATGATCTTCAACACTGCCATCATCCTTCACTATCATTTCTTCGCTGGCAAGTTCCATGCTTGCAGCATTATACTCTTGCATATCCCATTCCAAGACTCCATGTACTTCACTATCAATTGAAGTATCTCAAAACCAACTCATTGTTCTCTTCACATATTCATCCTCTTCATTACCTGTGTTCTTTGAACATGCATGGTATCCCCTTTCATATATTTTATGAGACAATGATGTCTCTCCTTATGATGCACAAAATTTATATGTGTCTCCTCTATGCCTTCATGAGACAATTTTCCCTTGTCTTTTATGACAACTTCTAGTGGTTTTCTATCTTCATAACCTGCATAATCTGTAATCACACATAATTAATTAATTTCAAAAACATGAGACTCTTGATTTTATTTATATTCTTCTAGCATCCTTCCTTTACGCTGGAATGAAATTTCTAAGCTATCCATGAGGTCTACACCCTGGAACTCATCTTCCTCTCCAAGCATCACTCCTTTATCTGGTTCAAAAAAGTGAATTGTTCATCCTTCTTCCAAGGACTTCTTGTATTAATCTTCTCTAAGTTCTTCCTCTATGATCCAAGAATTTAATATGTTCTTCAAAATCTATCTCAACTTCCTTACATATATCTTTATAATAGGCCATTTTAACTTCTTCTTCAAATTCCAACCTTGTCTTTGGTTTTCATCACTTTCCTATAACATATCCCTAATTATATTGAGTCTTTCCTTTAACTCAACAAGTTTTCTGCCAAATTCCTCTTGACTCATCTACTTTCTACCAATTTCTATGGCATCCTCTTTCCTTTGGCTGTGGCTTTCCCATGAACCTTTGTCATGAACATCAATATTCATCTCCATATCTTCCCTTTGTGATCTTCTCCTTTCCCACTATGAGCTGCATCAAGCCTTCTTTGTAGCAAGTCTCTACACCTTTCCACTCAATACCTCATCAAGCTTTCCTCATGAGCTTGAACTTTTGGTATCCTTCTGGTTCTCTCCTCTGGAACCTTCTGAGAATCCTCTACTCTTCTATGTATTCTGTACCTATTCACATTCCTCTCAGAACTTATATTGTTCTCCTCACTTCCAATCCTTAGCTAGAAGTGTTTACAACATACCTTGCTACAAGGTTCTTCTACCATAAGATTCTTCACCTAAAAGCTTTACTTTCTCCCTATCCCTATGTTACAAATTATTTGGCTATAATGCCCGCTACCCTTTACTTTATCCTTCTGTTTCCACCTAAAAACACAAACATGTTTCTTAACCAGAGTTAATATAAATTCATAAGATTATTTAACTACAAGATCTGTTCCAAGATCTTGTGTTCTCAACATCTCTTCTGCTTCTTGGTTGGAATGGCCTCAATTGTGCAGTAATTCACCAAGGTAATTGTATATATAATTCCTTTTTCTGCTGGTATGCACAATATTCTTCTCTAGAAATCGATCCCATGTCAATTTCACATTTCTTCTCAACACTCTCCTTATTGGAACTATACTCTGGCTACAAATTTCGCATTGCAGAACTTCACCGTTCTTCAACTTACTTCAAGGAACAAACTGGCTCTACATTTCTCATCCCAAAGAGTTTACTTGTTCAATATCTCTTCCAAAGAGTGTAACTACGCTTTGATACCACTTGATGATGACCTCCTGGTCAATTCCAATAGGTATGCAGAGTGTAGACTACTTTGCTAGTAGCTCCAATGCTCGGGATGCTCACAAAGCAACTCTGGGTTGTTCATTCCTTGACCAGAATCGGATTCTGGATCCCCTATTCAACCAACAGTCTACAACTATATTGGAAAAAGGAAATTAGCTTAATAATTTTTTGATCGAAAATAATCTCTCTTTCAAAACTCAAACACTTATCTCGTCCGAGCACTAAGCTCTGTATCCTCCACACAACCAAGCACTGTGATCTCGCCCTAAACATTTATCGAAAGAATCCATATGATATCATGCTATGATCAAGGGATAAATTCCATCGATGTCCCTTTATTTATCATAGATATCATGCTATGAAACCTCTGTGATTGTTTCTGCACCGATATATTGGCGCCAATTCTCAATATGACCACCAGCCAGAACCAAGTGTTAAAGTCATCGTCGTCAGTACCTTTTTCAAGAAAAAAACGCACAGAACTCAACAGTCCTAAACCAAAGAAAACTGGACCCCAATCTAAATCTTTCATTCCAGTAGAATTCTACCATATGATTTCTTCCTGAACGGTTGATCTGGTTCACTTTTGAATATATCCTTGTCATTAATCTTTTTCCCCAATCAACTCTTCACCATTGATTTGGATAAGCTTCCCTTATAGTATTGGGTTGTCAAACTCCACCATTGATTTCTTCTCTGATCACTTATCACTATCTATTTGATTTAATATTTCCTTAGTTAGATCGTCGGGAGTTAGGGAAATACTCCTTCTCGACTATCTAGACAAACGACATCAAGAGCGTAACAACATCACACACTGGCCAGATAGTCTTTAGGGCATTGAGATACACCCAAAGGATCTATGTTTACAACACCACGATGACAGACTCCTCAACAGAGGACTCCTTACAGAGGACCACGACAATAACATCAATGTCATCCATAGCAGAAATAATTTAGGCATGTTCAGCAGAACAGATTGGGATCACATACTGTTAAACCAAAAAATTCTACTTTGGATACCAAGAGCACTGGACTAAATAATGGATGTTGGACATGTGGTGAGACACATTACCAGGGAGACTGTCTGATTCAAAAGGCCAGAGTGGCCCGATCATTAGGACCCACTATAGTTGGAGATTTGGGCAAAGTCCATAGGATACATGCAGTGGTGAACAACTTCCAGGTTGAGCACCAATCCACTGTGTTAGAGATAAAAGGTATAATAGCCAACCAAAATTTCAGTATGTTGATATATCGAGGTACTACAAAGAGATTTATCTCTAGTGCAACGTTGAATAGAATTAAGGTAAAGGAAGTCTAGCAGGATGAGTTCAGATACGTAGAAATGGCATCGAGTTCCAAAAAAAAGGTTGGAGGAAAGGTTACATGATTTGATACTTAACTGTAAGACAAAATGGTTAAGTTTGATAGATTATTTGGGACAAAGTATAGTGATTGTAGGAAGAAACTAGGGAGTGTACTTGAGGTTTATTTCTTCCCTACACTTGCAAAAGAATATGCGCAAGGGATGCAAGTTATATGGAATCTTAGTGCTAAATGAAAAGGGCGATGCAGAAGGACTATAAAACTTTGTTCAATTTTTTATTGATGACATACTGATTTATTCTCAGACGAAAGAATAGCATGATGAACATTCAAGATTGTTCCTATAGTGTCTACGAGAAAAAAAATTGTACGGGAAACTATCGAAATGTTCTTTTTACCAATCGAAGATTCATTACTTGGGACATATCATATCTGGTGAGGGTATCATTGTGGATCCAGCGAAAGTGGAGGCTATTATAGAATGGCCAGCACCGACAAATGTACAAGAAGTATGCAATTTTATGGGTTTAGCAGGATATTATCGGCGATTCGTCGAAGGCTTTTTCAAGATAGAAAATCTGATCACGGAATTGCAGAAGAAGAACAAGAAGTTTGTATGGACTGAGAAATGCGCAGAAGAATTTCAAAATATGAAGGAGTTGTTGACAACAACGTTGATACTAAAAGTCCCCGACATGGACAAGGAATTCTTGGTATGAACAAATGCATCCAAGGAAGGTTTAGGTGGATTTTTGATGCAAGACGATCGAGTGATTGCTTACATTTTGAGGAAATTGAGAAAGCATGAAGAGAACTATGCAACGCATGACCTGAAATTATTAGCAATTGTATATGCCTTGAGAATTTGGAAACATTATCTGATTGGATGAAAATTCGAATTAAATAAATATCATTGTGGATTTCAATATATTTTTACACAGCCTGACTTGAACGCGCGACAAAGGCATTGGTTAGAATTACTTAGCGAATACGACTTCAAAATTACTTACATTAAAGGAACTGTGAACCAAGTGGAAGATGTGTTGAGTCAGAGACCATGCATATTTTCAATAATACCTCTTAATATGAATCTTAGATAAAGGATTCTAACTTTAAAAATCTATGATGAATGGTATAAATAAGTTAAGAATAATATTGGACAAGATACCATGATGGTACTGAAGTATGATGGATATTCACTAGACACTGGTGGATTGTTGAGATTTAATAGAAGAATTTATGTACCGCCTAATGATGAGTTAAGAAGTTTGATATTAAGTGAATCTCATCGAGCAGTATACATGGGTCATCCAGGAGTCACAAAGATGAAGGCAGACCTTAAGACTTTATTCTTCTAGAAGGGAATGAAAGCAAACATAGTTAATTATGTGGCTACATGTCTAGAATGTCAGCAAGTGAAGGATGAAAATAGACATCCAATATGATTGTTACATCCACATGTTATTATATAATTGAAATTGAAGGTCATTTTGATGGAATTTATTGTTGGATTGCCACTGATGACAAGGAGACGCGATTCTATTTTTGTGGTAGTTGACACTCTGACGAAGAGTGCACACTTCATTCCAGTACGTATGATGTATCAAGCACTAGACATAGCAAGATTATTTGTCAGCGATATTGTGAGGTTGCATGGAGTACCAAGAAGGATAATATTTGATCGGGGATCGGTGTTTACAGGATGATTTTGGACCAGTTTCCAAGAGGATTTGAGAACACAACTAAACTTTAGCACATCTCATCACCCAGAGACAGACGAACAAACAGAAAGAACAAGGCATATTTTGGAGGATACGTTACATGTGTATGTAATGGAACAACATAAACGTTGGGAGGAATTATTGCCACTAGTAGAGTTTGCATACAACAACAACTATCATAGTACGATTAAGATGGCCCCGTTTGAATTTATTTATGGACGACCGTGTCAGACACTTTTGAGTTGGGATCGACTTGAGGACAAGGTTCTGGTAGGAACATAAGTGATTCAATAAATGGAAGACCAAATACAATCGATAAGACAGAGGATTAAAGAAGTGAAAGATGAACATAAAATTTATGTTGATGTGCATCGCGTTGACTGCAGTTATGAAGTTGGCGACGGATTTTTCTTGGGGGTAAAACCGCACAAGATTCTGATCAAGTTGGGAAAGGGTACTAAACTCTCTTCTAGGTTTGTGGGACCTTTCAAAGTTGTGGAAAAGAAAGGACCCGTGGATTATCGACTAGCCTTTCCTGATTATTTGAGGCATATGCATGATGTATTTCATGTATTTGTTTTGAGACATTATATTAGTGATCCTTCACATGTTATTGACATGAGTTCTTTGCATGTGTCGGATGAGGGTGCTCTCATGGTGGATCCAATCCAAATTTTGGACCATCACATTCGACAGATACGTCGTCGAATAGTCGATCCGGTCAAGGTCTAGTGGGACAATTGTAGTCCACACTCGGCTACCTGGGAGGATGCATTTGAGATGCATCAATAGTTTCCTTACTTGTTTTATATATTAGACATATAGATCTATGTTAGATACATTTATTTACTTGCTTTTATATACTGTACAAACTACGAGATGAATTTTAAAACAAGAGAGGGTGTATGTAACATCCCGCTCTATTGAGCACACTTTTATTGACTTATTCTTTGAGAACACTTGCATACAAGTGATCCAGTTATGGTATATTATGATTGCGTTTCGCTTATGGGTTATATATGATGATGATGATGCATTGTAACTTATTGTTAATATGATGAATATATATTGACAGATGCTATTGATGAGTCATCCTGAGTGCGTGGGACACATGAAAGGTTAAGGATGTTGATGGAATTGATGGACTCCCTTGGACTCCAAATTGAGTCAGGGAGTCGATTGTATTTATTGAGTATTTCATTTTATGAACATATGATGTATGATTGATTTCAGAATGATTTATGTATATGTAATTATTGAAAGTGTTTTTGTCATTGGATGCAGGCTTGACGATGCTTGCTAATCCGACTCATAGAAGGAGTAGAGGGGGCCATGCGCAGAAACCATACATTGAGGGAGAGGTGTGGAAGAATCCCTGTCACAGCCTACTAGCATTATTGTCGTGGCCAAAACTGTAGGTTAACGATTACCTAGTTTGAGTGGTCCACGATGTCATGAGGGCAGACTGAGAAAGTCACTCACAAATATTTCTAAGGAGGACACAATAAGGTGGAGTCCTTATTCCTCAGAAGCCCTTGGTCTCTCACAAGGTCGAACGAATGGATTTTTGACTCCAAAGGCTTGGAAAAAATTCAAAAACAATTCAAAGACGAGTGTCACCCTTGGAGCACAGAGGTGCGTCTTGAAGGGTACATCGTGTAACTAAACTTGAGTCAATAAATCTGGGTGGCCTAGAAAACATTGAAATGATTAGACCTTGTTGGATTAAATATTAGGTAAACGATAAATTTATTAATTGAAAATCCTAACAAGAGTCTAATCCTAAGTGTAAGACTAAGCCTAAGTCTAAGACTAAGCCTAAGTCTAAGTTTAATATTGGGGACGAATTAAAAATATTAAAATATTAAAATAATTGAGATAAATCAAGTTCTAGGAAAAAGTAAGTAAAATCTAAAGATTTGATAAAATGCACTTGTGAGCATGAAATTAATAAAAAGATATTTTTAATTAGAAATAAATAATAACTTGAGAGAATGGGTGTACATAGAATAGAATATTGAGTCAACCTACCACTAGTCTAACTAGAAGAAGACTCATAATCCAACTCTAACTAAGATCTAGTTAGGAAACACTCATTAATTGAGGGATTGGGGAACTAAGAGTCAACTAAGAGAAAAAATAGGAATACATTGGGGAATGCGATGGAAAATGTATTTTCAATAAAATAAAAAGGAGAAATTACTTGTGCAACCTGGGGAGAGTGTGACACATGTAGTGGGTGAATAATCCCTTAATTAAATTAATAAAAGTTAATTATTTGAGCATGAGGACAGGTGTCAGTGAGGAAGATTTCTATAAAACAAATGAAGTAGAAGCAAAATGGATATGACCTTAAGATCATTGTTATGCTGCAAAATTTTGAATTGACTGTGTTTTACTTGTGAGAGTTGGGACTCCAAGCTTGTGAAAAGAGTAGAATCTCTTCCTTGCGAGGCAAGCTTGTAAGCTATTGTGTTCTGTTTTTTTTTCTTGGACCCTTTGTGGCTCAGGGGGATACGGGGGAAGAAGAGTAACTCTAGCATTGGTTGGGAGGTACCAGTGAAGTCTCTGTGATTTGTAAGCGAAAGTAAGGAAGGAGCGCAAGACTTTGAAGGGAATCTTTATTACAGAGCTTCCATTGGTCCTGATATTTTATATTCTGAATTATTTTTATTACGAGTGTATTAGGATAATAGATTGATAGGGTCATTGTGGAATCACTAGAAAGACTAAATGACAATTGTTACAGTTGCTGCCAAAAAAAATGATAGTTACAGTGTCTATATTTTAATTTTCGTTGTAATTTCAGACATTTTTCCAAACTCTAAATTTGAGCGGTTTAGTCCTCTTTGTAAATTTGAATTCATATTGTGTATGGTCTATGTTTTAAATATTTGTATTTTCATCCTTATCGAAGTTCACATGATCAAAGTTTTTAGTTGAGATTATTTAGAGAATTAAATAGTGTGTCATTCATGGTAAACTTTGGAATTAAGTCCAAATTTCGTATTCGTGAGTTCTCTATTGAATTATACTCCAGATTTGAATTTTTTATTGTGGAAATCTCTGTGTAATGTTTTGTCATTCCAATTTCATTCATATTGGACCTTTGTTGAATTTTGTTTAATCTGAATTTATCGTGTATTATTTGTTGATTGTTGATAAATCTGAAGTTGTTAGTAGTGTGGTGTCTTTGTGTATTTGTATTCTAAACCCAACATTTTTGGGATCGTGGGATGCCTAGTTCATTGTTGTTTTCCTACTTCTATTCGAGAGTCTAGACTTGTTTAAACCTTAGGCGCTAGCCTTTTACCTTGACAAGTTATGCATGTGACTGTGGGATGGAACCTAGTGTTGGCACCAAAGGTGCTATTTGAAGCTCTGGAACTCTAGAGTTCCGGAGGTTTCTTCAACTTCAACACTCCTATTCACCCGAAGCGTTACCGGTCGAATTCGGTCATAAGTGGAGTTGGTCAGAAGTTGTAGGTTAACCCTACTTCTCCAATTTACTTCATCAACAATTGCAAACTTAATCGAACGAATGGCGAAGATTCTCCTCACGCGATAATCTATGGTGGAGATCTACTCCGCAACTCTAGAATTTAGAAGTTTTTGTGACTCCAACTCACCTTACCTTCGAACTAGCGAAGGTCGAAACCCACAGATCTGATGGTTCTTGTTTAACCGTTGACAACGGTGAGGATTTACTTCGGACTTTAGGACTCTCACAGTTCCTTAACTTTTAACATATTTGACTCATTTTCGCTGGAGTACCGAACTTCCGAAGGATGAAGACTCAAATATCTGAAGTTCCTCATTAGATCACTAGATCCACGACTGTTCTTTACTCCAGGATTCAGATATTCAAGGTTTCTCCACTTTCACAAATTTAAACTGTTTGACTTGATCGTTGAACCGCCAGAAGGGCTCAGGGATCTAACAAATTACACTCCCCTTGAACAACGGTTGACATCCACTCCATAATTCGGGACTCCAGGAGTCCCTCACCTTTTGAAACAACGACTTAACTTTATCGGAGTGTGAACTACCGAACTTCCAGAGGATGAAGGATCGAAGATCTACGACCCTCATTCAATCACCAGATCCACGTCTATACGTTACTCCGAGACTTCATAGCTTCGAGGTTTCTTAAATCTTAGAAATTTATGAACCAAACTCGTTGAATCACTGAAACCTTGAGGAGCCAATGGCTTGCATTCACTCACTGATCTACGGTGTAGTTCCACTCTGCAACTTCTGGTTTCGGGGCTCTTTTAATACAAACAACTCAGATCTTCCGAAGTGATGAAGCCCGAAGGTCTCGGGGTTAACGGGTATGCTACTCTAGTATGATCAGACAGTTGTGGGGATTTCCACTCCTCACGATCAGATCATGTCCACTAATTCTTCAAAGATATTTCACACCCTTGATTTCTTCACTTGAACCCTTCACACGCTTTTTCTCCTGAGCTTTGTCATTTTTGAAGTAAAATCTAGTGCTCACTTGCGGTTCCCTCCTGATCTCTGGACATTAAAAGGTCACATGCACACTTAATGCGCCTACTTAATGTAAGTTTTACACTGTCTCTCTTGAGATTTTTTCTTCAGAAGTTAAAGGCCTCTGCTCACCTTGAGTGGTCTTTGTGTACACCGTGCACTATTTCTATGGAACTTTGGGCCTTCAAGGAGCCTGTTTATGCACTTATGGAGTTGGCTCCAGGCATGTTTGCACTATGACACCCGGAAGAGAAACTTTGGGTTTCTTACAAAATCTTAACTCTCTATCAGAACAGACTTTCACACGGTTGCAAAATTACTTCATCACAGTGTCTTTTTAGTTTGTAAAGTACATAGTAAGCTTACAATTCCTCTAAGTGTTTGAGATATTTTCTCTTCTCTTCCTTTCCCTTTCAAATACATATATATATATATATATATATATATTATGTTAACTCATAGTATCTCCTTACTTGGTTGTTCAATAGAGGATTGTTACAATACATAATAATGATTGATGCTTGCAATTCATTGAGGAAATATTTGTTTGTTAAATGGTGCATGATAATATTTTTGTTTATATAGTGGATGATAATTATATGACAGATTTCTGAAGAGGTGGCATATTATCTAGATGATTTTTAACTATTGTTATTATAAACTTTTAGGGAAGGAAAATTTGTCTAATATTTGAGGATTGGATGATTAAATAGGAGTTATGATTAAGTACTTTACTGTTATTTAATACTGACTCTAGATTTGAGTTGGGTACGAGAATTAGATGCTTCCTTGTTCCTCAGAACAATCGCCTATCTTGAGACCTTAAATGGTCAAAATAAATCAGATGAATCCTAGACTTGAGCGTTGATTATGTGTATTGGAGGTCCTAACCTTGTAGGTAGGTTGGATGGGTATATATCATGGAAGGATTGTGTTATGATTAACTATGTTAGTAGAAATGATGTTGTATAATGAAACTTGTGGTATGGGAGGTAATGAGAAATGAATTTGTAATATTGAAGTATTTTAATGTCGAGTAACATTTTTTCTTGATGTTTCCTTAAAAAAAAACAAATACCACTACTGTACTCACTTACTTTTATGTCGAAACATATGGGTTGTTACATATGGTATTAGAGCGGGTTCAACCCTGCGACATTTGGACCGTTATGCCATCCACTGTGTTAAACTAAATGATTGAGTTAGATCTCTAATAAAAATATGAAATTGTTCTTGCAGGTCATCATGGTTAGAGAGAGCAGGGGAAGTAGACGACGTGGTGTTGGAGGAAGAGGTGTGACACCTCCGATAATACCCACGCCAGAAAGGTCTGAACCCCAAGGAGATGAGAAGAATGTTGAACAAGTGCAGGTTGTTGTGGGATATGTGGTAGGCATGACGATATCCTTCTAGAGGATGTCTAAGGCATTGATTAACTGCCTGGATCGAGATGAGGGAAGAGCTTTTGTACCCAATGAGGTTTCATCGTGCACTATGTCTAGCAGTGGTAGTATACATAGAGATCTCGAGAAAGTGAATTTTCCCTAGTTCATGGGTGCCACGAACGACTTAGCCATCGAGGCATGGTTGGAGAATATGGTGATGTGTTTCACACTTCATGATTACACCTCCAGCATGAAAGTACGCATGACAATATTTCAAATTAAGGGGAGTTCTCTTCTATGGTGGAAGACGCTCCTACCTCAACTAAACATGGACGTTGAAGACGTGTCATGGGATTTGTTTGAGGAACAATTCCGAGAGAGGTATTTGTCTGAGGAATTCATTAAGTGCCAAATTAATGAGTTCAACGCCTTACGACAAGGTGGTCGCATGATTATAGAGTATGATGCCATATTCATGGAGCTACTTAGGTATGCTCCACATCTGAACACAGATAAGTTAAAGGTCAACAAGTTTGTGTTCGACCTCATAGCTGAGGAAGATTTGAATGATGGGAGTCGGGGTAGGACTCCTTCTCGACCGACTGGACAAACGAAATCAGGAGCACAACAACATCACACATCAGCCAGATAGGCTTCAGGGAATCGAGATAGGCCCATAGGACCTATGTTCATGAAACCACGGTGAAAAAATACTCAACAGAGGACTCCTTACAAAGGACCAAAACAACAACAATAATGTCGTCCACAAAAACAATAGTTTAGGCATGTTCATCATAACAGACTGGGATCACATACTATTAGACCAACAACTTCTACTTCTGGGACCAAGAGAATTGGACCGAAGACTGGATGTTGGACATGTGGTGAGCCACATTACCAGTGAGACTATCCGATTGAGAATGCCAGAGCGGCTGGATCATCAGGACTCACTACAGTTGGATATTTGGGAAAGGCCCACATGATACATGCATCGGTGAACAACCGCTAGGTTGAGAACTAGTCCACTATGTTAGACATGTCAGGTACAATAACCAACCAAAATTTCAGTATATTGATAGATCCAAGTGCTACAAAGAGCTTTATCTCTAGTGCAACGATGAATATATTTAAGTTTAAGGCAGTCAAGCATGATGAGTTTAGATACATAGAAATGGCATCGGGTGCTAAACAAAAGGTTGGAAGAAATATTATAGACTGTAGTATTAACTTGGGGGACTTTGTAATGAAGGTAGATATTTATGTCACAATATTAGGATCTTATGACATAGTGATTGGTATGGATTGGTTGGAATCACATGATGCGATACTTAACTGTAAGACAGAACGGTTAAGTTTGACAGATGATTTGGGACAAAGTAGAGTGATTGTAGGAAGAAATCGGGGAGTGTCCTTGAGGTTTATTTCTTCTCTACAATTGCAAAGAGTATGCGCAAGGGATGCAAGTCATATGCAATCTTAGCGCTACATGAAAAGGGTGAGGTGGAAGGACTATAAAACCTTCCTATATTGCAAGAGTTTGTAGATGTGTTTCCAGAAGAGTTACCATGTTTATCGCCCAAAAGAGAGTTGGAGTTTACAATAGACTTGAAACCTGGAACTAAACTGATAGCGAGAACGCCTTATCGGATGTCAATGCTTGAATTGCAGGATTTGAAAATGCAATTGAAGGCATTGTTGGATTTGGGACTGGTATGTCCAAGCATATAGCCGTGGGGTTCTCCAGTGATATTTGTTAGAAAGAATGATGGATCATGGAGGCTTTGCATTGACTACCGTCAATTTAACAAAACTACAATCAATAACCAGTATATGTTGCCAAGGATTGGCGATTTATTTGATCATATGAAAGGAGCGACGATGTTTTTGAAGATTGACTTGAGATAAGGATATCACCAGTTACAGATTAAAGAGGAATATATCCCTAAAATCGTGCGCCTTCTTCCTGAACCGTTGATCTAGTTCAATTTTGAATAGATCCTCGTTGTTAATCTTCTTCCCCAATCAACTCTTCACCGTTGATTTGGATAAGCTTCCCTTAACGTATCGGGATATCAACCTCCACCGTATATCTCTCCTCTGATCACTTCCCATTGTCAATATGATCAAATATTTCCTTAGTTACATCATCATCATCAACAACTAATAGAAGTTTCAACCTTACCCTATTTTGTCTAGTACACCTCTGACAATTTGGATAACCCCTTTGATTACCGCCATGTGTCTTCTTCAAGAACCACAAATATAGTTTAATATGGATAGATCCTCACCTTTGGTTCTTAGTGATCAATGGTGATGGTCCATTGGCCTCCATTCCACTCTGAATAGTTAAATGACACATGTCTCCCTCCAGGACCATTTATATAACTCCCTCTGAATAGATCGTCATTGTGGACTCGTTCAACTAGAAAGTACATTTTCGGTGATCAATTATCATCGACACGCTTTCCTAGCACATCGTCATCGACCTACTTACCATCAATGATCTTTAAGTGATTTTTTTCCTCGATGTGATGAGTCTCGACGACCCATGATTTATATCGTCATCGATGATTCTAATGGGAAACTTGGGTTCTGATATCACCAAGCCACGACGATACAACGAATTTCTCAATTGATCTTCGTCGTCAATCTGGAAAAGGGTCCAACCCCAATATAATATCTATCATTTAATGGGTAATGCTTCCGTGCTTTGGTTGGTCTGCTTCGGCCGAAGATCAATGGCGATAAATGGTCTCAATTTATTCTGGGTTTCATCCTGTTATGATCTGGAACCCTGATTTCTCTCTTAGCATCGAATCTTTGCTCCTTGATTCAATTCCATGGAACTCCAAGCTATGATCTATTATCAAGTTTGGATCATTGATATCGGTTGATGATCGATGATCGAGAAGTCCTCCTCTGATATAAGGTTCTTAATCATGGCTTGACCTGTAACCTTCAATCATGAATTAAAAAAAAATATAACACATAAAAGATCCAAAACTCATTCTTAGACGAAGAAGCAATAACATGATGATTATATTAATGTATATATGTACACACTTTACAAAAATAAACATTTCCATGCCTCATTCATAATCTAGGTTCCTTCCCTTTGGATTGATTTTTAGTAATCGACCTTTCCTTGACCTTGGCCTGATTATCCACTAATTTGACCACCCCTCTCCATGCCTACAAGATTAAAATTTATGCATGGAATATACACTTCTAGATTAATCAAAAAAATTCCTAAGAATCTGGAACTTATTAAAATAATAGCACTCCATCCCTCTAAAATTGATGAGGAACAATTTGATCAAATCCTCCATACTTAGGAAAATCCACCTAACTCAACTATTTGCTCAATTAAGCCATTTACATAATAAATGGGAAAACAAACCCTTTCCCTCTAGAATATGATTACAACTTAGGAAAATGAAATCAAATCCATTAAGGGAACCCATTTCCTTTAGTAATTTCAAGACCACCTTAGGTCTCCTCAAAATAATTCTTTTCTTATAGGAATTGCTCCTACACCAGACTGATCATGTGTATTTAATTGCTTATGTATCCTTTAATCCCACTATTGATGTTATCCATGTGATTTTCTACATGACTGATGTCCACCATCTTCCAGGATCCAAAATCTTATGTTGTTGCTCACTTATCTTGTTGTCTAGCTGTTGAATTATTGTTTCCTGCAACCTTCCAGGATCCCATACCTTACTTTGTTGTTGTACAAAATCCTTTCTTCCTTTAGTAGAATTTACTTGCATGCTTCTCTCCCTCTTCTTCCTTTGGTATTTCCACTTGGAAATATTCATCAAATGCTTCCAAAACTCATCCAATTTGATGTTCATTCTTGTCCTCTGTTGGTACACACCATTGATGCAATTTGTATACTGCAAAATTTCACAAAATGTTTGTATGGATGTTTCCATATCCTCTTTCCTTTAGCCATGGCTTTCCCATGAACCTTTTTCATGAACATCAATAGTCATCTCCATCTCTTCCCTTTCTGAGCTTCTCCTTTCCCACTATGAGCTGCATCAATCCTTCTCTGTAGCAAGTCTCTACACCTTTCCACTCAATACCTCATCAATATTTCCTCATGAGATTGACCTTTTGGTATCCTTCTGGTTCTCTCCTCTGGAACCTTCTGAGCATCCTCTACTCTTCTATGTATTATGTACCTATTTACATTCCTCTGATAAATTCTATTGTTCTCCTCACTTCCAATCCTTAGCTGGAATTGTTTACAACATACCTTTCTACAAGGTTCTTCTACCATAAGCTTCTTCACCTAAAATATTTGCTTGCTCCCTATTCCTCTGTTACAAATTCTCTGGCTATAATTCCTACTACCCTTTACTTTATCCTTTTGTTTCTACCTAAAAACACAAATATGTTTCTTAACTAGCGTTAATATCAATTCATAAGATTATTTACCTACAAGATCTGTTCCAAGATCTTGTCTTCTCAACATCTCTTCTGCTTCTTGGTTGGATTGGCCTCAATTGTGCAGTAATTCACCAAGGTAATTTTATATCTAAT
This sequence comes from Picea engelmannii, assembly GCA_009831015.1. Classification (NCBI taxonomy): domain Eukaryota; kingdom Viridiplantae; phylum Streptophyta; class Pinopsida; order Pinales; family Pinaceae; genus Picea; species Picea engelmannii. Next base: position 351,762 of record ML779859.1, read on the forward strand.
TCCTTTTTCTGTTGGTATGCACAATCTGCTTCTCTAGAAACTGATCCCTTTTCAGTTTCACATTTCTTCTCAACACTCTCCTTATTGGAACTATACTCTTCCTACAAATTTTGTATTACATAACTTCATTGTTCTTCAACTTGATTCAAGAAACACACTGGATCTACATTTCTCATCCCAAAGAGTTTACTTGTCCAATATCTCTTCCAAAGAGTGTAACTATGCTTTGATACCACTTGATGATGACCTCCTGGTCAATTCCAATAGGTATGCAAAGTGTAGACTAATTTTCTAGTAGCTCCAGTGCTCGGGATGCTCACAAAATGACTCTGGGTTGTTCATTCCTTGACCAAAATCAGATTCTGGATCCCCTCTTCAACCAATAGTCTACAACTATATTGGAAAAAGACACTTATCTTAATAAATTTTTAATTAACAATAATCTCTCTTTCAAAATACGAAAACTTATCTCGTCCGAGCACTAAGCTCCTTATCCTCCACACGACCAAGCACTATGACCTCGCCCAAAATTTTTATTGAAAGCATCCATATGAACTCATGTTATGATCAAGGGATAAATTCCATCGTCGTCCCTTTATTTATCATATATCTCATTCTACAAAACCTCTTTGATTGTTTCTACACCGATATACTGGCACCAATTATCCATATGACCACTAGCCAGAACCAAGTGTTAAAGTCATCGTCATCAGTACCTTTTTCAAGAAACAAACACACAGGACTCAACAGTCCTGAACGAACAAAAACTAGACCCCAATCTAAAAATTTCATTCCAATAGAATTCTACCATGTGCCTTCTTCCTTAACTGTTGATCTGGTTCACTTTTGAATATATCCTCGTCATTACTCTTCTTCTCCGATCAACTCTTCACCATTGACTTGGATAAGCTTCCCTTAGATTAATGGGCTATCAAAATCCAACATTGATCTCTTCTCAGATCTCTTCTCACTATATATTTGATTTAATATTTCCATATTTACATCATCTTCATCATCTACTAATAGGAATTTCAACCTTACCATGTTTTGACTAGTACACCTCCGACGATTTTGATAACCCCGACAATTACCGCCATGTGTCTTTTTCAAGAACCACATATATAGTTCAATATGGATAGATCCTCACTGTTGGTTCTTAGTGATCAACGATCATGGTTTATTGGCCTCCATTTCACTCTAAATAGTCAACTGACACATGTCTCCCTCCAGGACCATTGATCTAACTCCCTCTGCATAGATCGTCGTTGTTGAATTTTTCAACTAGCAAGTACGTCGTCGACAATCAACTCTCATCGACCTTCTTTCCAAGAACGTCATATTCGACCTACTCATTGTCAATCATATTTAAGTGGATTTTTTCCCTGATGTGATGAGTCCCAACGATCCACAATTTATATCGTCGTCGACAATTCTAACGAGAAACTTTGGTTCTGATATCGCCAAGTCCTGACAATACAACAATTTTCTCAATTGATCTCTCTTGTCAATTGGGAAAAGGGTCTGCCCCCAATCTAATCTCTATCATTGATTGGGTAATTCTTTTTCCCTTTGGTTGGTCTGCTTCGGTCGCCAATCAATGGTCTTAATTTCTTCTGGGTTTCAGCGTGCTGTAATCTAGAAGCTCGATTTTTCTCTTAGTGTCGAATCTCTGCTCCTTGATTCAATTCCATGGAACTCCAAGCTCTGATCTATTATCAAGTTTGGATCATCGATATTGGATGATTATTGATGATTGAGAATTCCTCCTCTAATATAAGGGTTTTAATCACGACTTGAAGTGTAACCTGCAACCATTAATTAGAAGAAAATTTAACACATAAGAGATCCAAACATCATTCATACATAGAGAATCAATAACACGATGATTCTATTAATGAATCTCTATACACACTTTACAAAAAGAAACATTTCTATGTCTGACTCATAATCTGGGATCCTTCCCTTTATCTCAATTTTCAGCAATCGACCTTTCCTCAACCTTGGTCTGATTCTCCACTAGTTTTGCCCCTCTTCTCCATGCATGAAGGCTTACAATTTATGCATGGAAGATACACTTCTAGCTCAATAAAAAAAAATCATAAGAATATGTAACTTATTACAATAACATCACTCCATCCCTCTAAAATTGATGAGGATCAATTTGATCGAATCCTCCATACTTAGGAAAATCCACCTAACTCAACAATTTTCTTAATTAAGCCATTTACGGGATAAATGGGAAAACAAACCCTATCCCTCTAGAATATGATTACAAATTAGGAAAATACAATCAAATCCATTAAGGGAACCCACTCCCTTTAGTAATTTTAATACCCCCTTAGGTTTCCTCAAAATAATTCATTTCTAATGGGAAATTCTCATACATCACAAGATAAAAAATGAGGAAAATCACAATCTCGCATAACCTGCAGGGAATGTCACAATGCAACATAACCATTAAGGAACATAACAATTCAACGTAATTCAACCAACATGATTATCACAACATATATAACCATAGTATAAACCTCTCACTATCATATTGTGACATATTATTGAAGGAAAAATCATAATGTGACAATGCAAAATAATCATTGTTGAATGTGACAATGCAAAATAATCATTCACGAATTAATCAATTCGACATAAGTCAACCAATATGAATGTCACAATGTGACACAAAGTTAATCATGCTCAACCATAGTCAACTTGGTCATCCATAGTAAACTATGTTCAAACATGCAGATCATGGTCAATAATATTCAAACAAACCCATTTTGATATAACCTTTGAAGAATGTCGCAATGCAACATAACCATAAAGGAACACATAAATTTGACATAAGTCAACCTATATGAGTGTTGCAATGTGACATAACATTGAGGAACATCACAATCTAGCGTAACCCTTGGGGAATTTTGTAATGCAACGTAACCATTGAGGATAACAAGTTGATATAACTCAATGTCACAATGCGACATAACCATTAAGGAAAATAGAAAGTCAAGATAACTCAACCAAGATGAAAATCACAATAGATATAACCATATTATAAACCTCTTACTGTCATAGTGTGACATGATATTCAAATCAACCTCTTAATGTCACAATGTGGAATAACCCTTAATGAATGCCACAAAACAACATAACCATTAAGGAATGAAGCAATTTGACATAAATCGACCATGTTGAATGTCACAATGAGGAACATTGTAATCAACATCATTCATCCAAGATGATAACTGCAATGTGACATATAGTCAATCATAGTCAACATGGTTATCGATATTAAACCATGGCCAACCATGTAGATCATGGTCAACTCTAGTTAACCATAATCAACCATAGTCAAACAAACTCATTTAGGAATAACCTTTAACCAATGCAACATAAACGTTGAGGAACATAGAAATTTGACATAAGTCAACCAAGATGAATGTGGTAATGTGACATAATCTTTGATGAACATCATTATACAACATAACCCTTGGGGAATGTCACAATGCAACATAAACATTGAGGAATATAGAAAGTTGACATAACTCAATGCTCCAATTCAACATATCCATTAAGGAACATAGAAATTCGACATAACTCAAATTAATAATGTGACAACCATTGGCGAAAATAACAACATAACTCAACCTAGATGAACATTTCTATAGATATAACCATATTATAAACCTCTTGCTATCATATTGTGACATGGTATTCAAGCCAACCTCTTAATGTTACGATGTGACATAACCCTTGATGAATTCCACAAAACAACATAACCATTAAGGAATGAAGCAACTCGACATAAGTCAACCAAGTTGAATGTTGCAATAAGACACGACCATTGACGAACATCACAATTGACATAAGTCATCCAAGATGATTACTAGGATGTGACATAAAGTCAATTATCTTCAATCATAGTCAACATGGTCATCCATATTAAACCATGGTCAACCATGTACATCATGGTCAACCCCAATTAACCATAGTCAATCACATCCAAACAAACTCAATGCAACATAACCCTTGAAGAATATCTCAATGCAACATAACCATTGAGGAACATAGCAATTCAATATAAGTCAACTAAGATGAATGTTGCAATGTGACATAACCTTTGAGAAACATAACAATTCAACATAAGTCAACGAAGATGAATGTTGTAATATGACATAGCCATTGTCAAACATCACAATCTAGCATAACCCTTGGGAAATGTCACAATGTAACATAACAATTGAGGAACATAGCAAGTCGGCATAACTCAATACCATAATGCAACATAACCATTAAGGAACATAGCATGTTGACATAACTCAATGTCAGAATGAAACATAACCATTGAGGAACATAGCAAGTTGACATTACTTGACCAAGATGAACATCACACAAATATAACTATATTATAAACCTCTTACAGTCATAGTGCGACATGATATTGAAGTCAACCTCTTAATGTCATAATGTGACATAACCCTTTGATGATAATTACACTACAACACAACCATTAAAGAATCAAGAAATTGACCGTAAGTCAGTGATCTGAAATTAGTGCTTAAAGACTACTAATTCAGATTAATTTAAATTGCTTATTAAATATCCATAATTGTATACTGAAAATTGGCTTAAAAGTACTCATTCAAAGACTGTAAAAAAGAATTGTAACACATAGAAAATACTCAACCAATTGGAAACAAATTTCACCCATCTTGGGCTACGTCTTTGGGTCCACACCAACAACAAACCATTTTGTTATTTCTTATCCCAAATAAGGACTGATTCTCCTTTACAAAAGAGCTACAATCCTCTCCCAATGCTAGGATGAAAATGCTCTCCCAATGCGGGGCTAGTTCTCTTTTTTAGAGAGGGTAAAGACTTCTCCCAAGTGGGGCTCAATTCTCCCAATGAAGGGGCTTACAAAATACAAGCATGGTTGTTTTCTTACTCTTTTTCAGAGAGTTTCCTACTCTAAAAGAGATTTTACCAATCTCTTCCAATGAAAGGGCTTAATGGTCTTTATATAGTTTTAGATGGTTGAAAACCACTTCAACTTATCAAGGAGAAAACATCTCTCAAGATCCCATAAATTAGGATCCGGACACTAATCAAGGGATTAGTTTGAGAAAATATCTCAACCATGCCCATGGAAATCTCAATTCTCCATGAAACTAAGAAAATACAATCCATGAGAATCTCAATTTTTCCTTGAGACTAGGAAACTAGAAGCCTTCATAGCTTTCACACTCATTAGTTTCCTTTTACAATGAATAATACAATAATACATTATACCTAATCTCAATATAAGTATTAATCATTAAATTTTATGTTTTTCTCCATTTTACCCAAAACATCAAAGAGCCATATATTTCAGACATGAAGTACTCCTAACCTCATTCAAACTACATCGGAAAGTTCTTTGTGAGCTCTTCATTGTGCGGGAAAATTTGGAAGAAATGAAGACTTTTTTCGAGTATGGAGATCATCCTAGATCATACCTCCCCACTAAAAGAACTTTTGGTCTACCAAAAGTCTAAGGGTGGTGTGATTTTGTTGGATATTTCTCAGCACTCTATTATGGACATTGATTTTGTCGAAGCCTTTTGCAGAGTCTGGCAGTAAGTTTGAAAAATCGTACACCAAGGACGAATGGACAATGACTCTAACTCTACTTCAGTTTGATCAAAATAATAAAACTCTTGGAACATGCTTCACAATACGACACTTCAAGTCGATCCAAGGATTGCACTTGCTCCATTTTTTGTGCAATTCCACCATTCCATGCCCCAAAGTTATGATTCTCAAATAAGGAAGTATTATCAGTAGTTATGAAATCTGCAGCAAGCTCAACTGAATGGGTATGCGAACTTCCATCAACCGATTTCGACTGTTCAGTAAAATGAAGAGGGGAAGCATATGCAAATGTATAAACACATCTTCTTTACAAAAGAAGCACTGCTCCAGATCCATAGGATTTGTAGTTTTCCCACAAAGGATGATTAGACAAATCACGAATAACTTATCAAGAAAAAACCCACATATGCAACAATAGCATAAGGTAACCAGTTGGAAAGTATGTCCATTCTGGGTGCAATCACATCGGCTTTTACGATACCATAAATCGGATTATCTAGCCCTTTCGATGATATATGCGCTAGCTTCAGTGCAAGATTTGATGCCAATGCACTTGAGATCCTTTTAGAGAGACAATCTCTAAAAAAAACTAGCATAATGATAGTTGATATCCTTCAATATCTATTCTATTGTGGCTATTCGGATCATGCTTGAAATCACAATATTGCTGAAAAAAAACAAAGATAACAACCACATCCCCTCGAATCTTCTGCTGCAAAATCGTTTGTCAGAGATGCTATCCATGTATCATCTAAATTATGACCTCATTCGTAGCGTCCTTTAATGAGAACCAAGGTACCAGAGATGTCGTTTAACGTAAGTGAAGTCCTGGTAGAAGGCATGGCCTCCCTCTTTTCTTTGTTTGGGCCAATTGACGACAAAATACAAAGTCTAAAGTATTCATATATCGATAGAGATGATTCCAGCCACTTTTCTATCTGGCGACAACATCTTCAGCACAACATTTGATTGTGTCAACTCTCATAATTTCCTACATGTAATTAAAAATGCCACCACAGATTCCCTGGCAAATAATGCAAAATCCCCATGATGTTGACTCTATTAACGAATCGTCCCCCAGTAATAGAGGTGGTATGCATCCCAACAATGAGACCATGCTTTTACGCATACCTACCAATGGAAAAATTGGTGTAATTTGTACGCTACATGGTAACAAGGAGGCCAATGTGCTGGTCAACGAAATTATATATATATATCTCCACCATGACCGATATCCCATCGTTGTGCACTGGGACATGAAGCCTAGAAAAACTATTCCATGTTAAATTGCTCGGGCGATCTCTTGATATAGTCAATGCAGTCCTTGTCAAACCGCTCATGCTAACGAGTAGAGAAAAAAATCCCCCCAAATCCCCTAGTTGTGGAATTTTCCCACTTTGTTTGGGATTGCATGCAAATCTCATGCAACGATTTGAGCATAAGGTCATCTCTGTCAACCCAATGGTAAAATCACCTCCATGAGAGTCCATGTCATTTGTTTCATCAACACGTTAGGAGGAAATGATCCCATGTTGTCATTAATTTCAGCTATGGGCAACATGACTGTCAATCCCATGCAGACTCACACCATGAGTTGGGATTAACAAAATTAGGATATGTATTAGACATCCCCATATTCTCTGCAGATGCAAAAATCTGATATGATTTTGTAGAAGCAGAGGCTGTTGGAATAATGTAAAAATTAGTATCTACGTAACTAAGTGGTTGTGAGTTGTTGTGTGCTTGTCCAATTTAGGGTTTGCTGGTGGTTTCAGATCCACAATTGTAGGAGATCAGTTCAAGCTTGTTTGTGCTATATAAATCTAATGATTGGCTTCAATAATAAATGAAAGTGAGCTCTACTCACGTATTCAGTTCTGCCTCTGTTAATTAATTTGGTATTAGAGCTCGGTCAGAGGCTGAGTAAAGGAGTTTTGGTGTAGGAGCCACAACTTGGAGAGTTCGCCTGTGTGGAAGAGATACGATTGCTGCTACCGACCTAGGAAGCTCGCATCAAGAATCGTTGGATAAAGAGGATTGTTGCTACTAGAGGAACCACGGACGTGTGGAGGGGTTTGGTGATGACCCGAGAGCACATTACTCAAGAGGCAAGTTTGTTGTGGAAGAGTAAATTCCCGACGGCTCATCTTCGTGCACAGTCATCTGAGTATCCCTCCTTGCTGGGCAGATCGCTTGCTGGTGAGGCGAATCGTAGAATAGAGCCGCCGACCCCACCCACAGTCGCCTGGTGTGAGTGCCTTTTGAAGAGCCACGATTTGCATGTGACCTGTTATGCGTGGCAATGTGTGAGAGAAACTTGTTTGGGTGATTTTTTTCTCCGTTGGTTCTTTGTTGTTTGAGCAGTTTGGAATGTCAACAAGAACATTGAGAGTTCATGTTCCTGGTTCAACGGGCAACGTGGAGCAGCGAGCAGCGTGTTCAGAGTGAAAGGATCTGTTATTGGTGCCTCAGGAATGCTCAATATCGCTCTCATCATTATCATCAGAAGGTCCAACCCACCATTCAGTGCCTTTAGAGCACTGATCTTCGATCATTGTTGAGTCACATGGAAAAGGAGAGCTTCCTATGCACATGAAAGACAACCGATGTATGTCACAGATTTTGGAGGTTGCTATTTTATAAATGGATTGCTGAAGAGGTCACCATTTTCAGGAAAGTGCTGCCAATTTTGTGTGAGCTAGTCTCACTTGTGATGTGCCCTTGTGGCCTCACTGATCACTGCATCTTCATCTGCATCAGTTGATTGTTATTTGACTCGAGCTACGTTGTGGGATCAACCAAGGAAGTTGTTGCATTGTTGTTGGCAGCAAAAGGTAATTTCTGAGTTGTTTTTTAAAGAATTTAAAATGGAAAATTCTTTAATTGATTCATACATAAATGAATCAAATAAATTAGATGGATCCAATTATGTAAATTGGAAATTTAAGATGCAAACAGTGATGTAAGCATCCGGGGTTTAGGCTGTTGTCTCAGGAGATGAGGCAAAGCCTGCTACTGCTGCCCAAGATTGGGAGAAGAGAGAAAACAAAGCTAAAGTTTTCCTCCGAATGTCTGTAAAAGACAACATAATTCCACATATAAGAGATTGCAAAACATCTAAGGAGATGTGGGACATCTTGAAAGGTTTGTACCAAACCACTAATACAAACCAAGTTTTGTTTTTAAAAAGCAAATTGCTCTCAATCAAAATGGAGGAAAATGAAAATGTTACTAATTTCATTTCAAGAATCAAAGATTTAAAAGATAAACTGGGTGACATAGGAGAAAAGGTCTCACCCACTGATCTAGTAACTGTCCCGTTAAATGGCATGCTAGAAGACTACCAAATGTTCATAACAGGTATTGCAGCCCGAGAGAATGCTCCGACATTTGAAGAATTTGCAGGTATTCTTCTACAAGAGGAGGAACGTAGAAGCCATCTCACCGGAAAGCCTCCACATTCAGATTCAGCATTGATGGCAAAGGGTAAAGGAAAGCCTTGGGAACGTAACAAAGGAGGCAAACCTCAATATGCAAAAGAACATAAAGGTATGACATCTCCTCGGTCACATACAAATCAGAGAAAGAGTGATTCATGTTTTAATTGTAGAAAAGCTAGACATCATGCTAAGGATTGTTGGTATAAGCATAAACATGAGAACAAATATAGAAATTCAAGGCATAATAGTAATTTTGTTGAAAGGGGTGATAATGGTAATGATGAATTCCACAAATTATTCATATCAGATGTTGCTTTGTCAGCTGAGACAGATGATGTGCATGCATGGTATGTAGATTCTGGTGCATCGATCCACATGTCTTGTAATAGAAACTGGTTTGATAATTATTGTGAGACTAATGATGGTGCTAACATTTACCTTGGTGATGAACGGTCACATCAAATCAAAGGTTATGGGGATATCTCTATTACATTACCAAATGGTAGTGTTAAACAAATAGAAAATGGAATGCATGTACCTGGTATAAAAACAAATTTAATTTATGTTTCCACCATAATAGATCAAGACATGAAGGTAGATTTTGTAAAATCACATTGTCTTGTGAAGGATGTAAAAGACCATTATAAAGTATTTGCTACAGGAGTCAAAGTTGGAGGGCTATACAAGCTCGATGTGACGATGAAAGGACATCAATCCTTGGCTTCAACAATGATGCCAACAGAGGTATTGTGGCATCAAAGGTATGGACATCTAAACTATAATGATTTGTTGCTTCTTCAGAAACAAGGCATGGTGGAAGGACTTCCACTATTAAAGAATGAACATAGTGCATGTGATGGGTGTGCTTTGGGAAAGCAACAGAGAGAAGAGTTTCCTTCTCATATAGATAGAAGAAAAGGGGATATACTTGAACTTGTGCACACAGATGTCTGTGGTCCCATGCAGACAAGGCCTATTGGAGGAGCATATTATTTTCTTATTTTCATTGATGATTGCACTAAATACACATGGGTGTATTTCATGAGAAAGAAAAGTGATGTTTTTGAATACTTTAAGGAGTTTAAAAATTTGGTTGAAAAGAAAACTAGCAGGTACATCAAAATTCTCAGATCAGATGAAGGGGGAGAGTACAGATCTAGGGCTTTCGTCAAATACTGCAAAGAAAATGGAATTCTACAATAGTTCACGGTACCGCACACTCCTTAGCAAAATGGAGTGGCAGAAAGGAAAAATAGAACCTTGGTTGAATGTGCACGAAGTATGCTTCAAGGTAAAAATCTCACTAATGGCTTTTGGGCTAAAGCTATTAGAACTGTTGTTTATCTGAAAAATAGAAGTCTTACTAAAAGCTTAGATCATAAAACTTCATTTGAAGCTTTTTATGGTTATAAGCCTGTTGTGAATCATCTGAGAATATTTGGAAGTAAAGCTTTTGCTCACATTCCCAAAGAGGATAGGAGAAAGCTTGATGCAAAATCCATCAAGTGTATTTTTCTTGGTTACTATGATGAGCATAAAGCATATAAGATGTTTGATCCTAACATGCATAAAGTCTTTCCAAGCAAAGATGTATTATTTCATGAAGATACAGGTCATAAAGTAGATAGTCATAGTGAATGGCACATTCCTCATGACTATATTGTATAAGATGTAGACGTAACACATGTACAAAAAGAGTATCAAGAGGAGGAATAGGAACAGGTACAGGGTCAGGATCAAGAAAAGGTTGAAAGAACTACACCTCAAAGTAGAAGAAGAGATGCTAGCACCAAGACTCCAAGGAGGACATATCGTCAGATTCATACACCTATCAGGTACAAAGATTATGCTTTGATGACTCAAGTAATGAACACTATAGAACTTGCAAATTATCAACAAACTAAAGAACATAAAGTTTGGATGGATGCAATGAAAGAAGAATATGATTCAATAATGAAGAATGAAACATGGGAATTAACAGAGTTGCCTGAAAACAAAGTTCCAATTGGATGAAAATGGTTGTTTAAATCCAAATTTAATGTTGATGGTAGTATAGATAAATATAAATCAAGATTGGTTGCAAAAGGGTATTCACAAAAAGAGGGAATTGATTACGTAGATACTTTTGCACCTGTAGCTAAGTTAAACACCATTAGATTGATGATTGCATTAGCCACAAAACATAAATGGAACCTACATCAATTAGATGTGAAGTCTGCTTTTCTGAATGGAGAATTAAAGGAGGAATTATATCTTGTACAACCTGAAGGATTTGTTAAACAGGGACAGGAACATTTGGTATGCAAATTGAAAAAGGCTCTATATGGATTAAAACAGGCACCCAGGTCATGGTATGAAAAGATAGACAATTTCTTTCTGCAAAAAGGATTTGTGAAGAGTAAGAATGATCCAAATCTCTATATTAAGAAAGATGAAAAATAACATATTGTTTTGATTTCTCTCTATGTTGATGATCTAATCATAACAGTAAATGCTTCTAAGCTAATTGATGAAATCAAAAAGCAGTTATCACAAGTTTTTGAAATGAAGGATCTTGGAGAACCACATTATTGTATGGAAAGAAGATGGTGTGACACTGGTTACACAAAGAAAATATACCAGGGAATTGCTTCATAGATTTGATATGAATGGATGTAAGGTGATGCCTACTCCATTAGAACATAATGTTAAGCTCTGTAGTGATGATGAGACAAAGGAATTGGAAGGAACTCTGTATCGACAACTAGTGGGAAGTTTGAATTATCTCACCACAACTAGGCCATATATTGCCTACTCAGTCAACATCCTTAGTTAGTTCATGGCTAAGCCTCATGAGAATCACTGGAAAGCAGCAAAAAGAGTCCTTCGTTATTTGAAAGGAACTATTGGTTTTGGTATTAAATATACTGATGAATTTGATGTTAAGTTGGCAGGATATTCTGATTCTGACTGGGCTGAAAATCTTAGTGACAGAAAGTCAACCACAGGTTATGCCTTTAGAATTGGTTCAGGGGTCATATCATGGAGAAGCAAGAAACAATCAACTGTTTCTTTGTCTACAACTGAAGCCGAGTACAAAGCCTTGTGCAGTACTACATGTGAAGCTTTCTGGATGAGGAGAATTCTTGAAGACATGGGAGAAGAACAAAAGGCACCCACAATTATCAATTGTGATAATCAAAGTTCAATCAAACTTGCTAATAACCCTATGTATCATGCCAGAACTAAGAACATTTAAATTCAGTATCATTTTGTCCGAGAAAAGATACAGTCAAAAGAGATTGACTTAATCTATTGTAACACCGATGAAAATATGGCTGATATTTTCACTAAGCCTCTTGGAAAGGAAAAATTTGAAATTTGCAGAGAGTTGCTAGGTGTGGTAGAAAATCCATTTCTCCATTAAGGGGGAGTGTTGGAATAATGTAGAAATTAGTATCTATGTAACTAAGTGGTTGTGAGTTGTTGTGTTCCTGTCCAATTTAGGGTTTGCTGGTGGTTTCAGATCCACATTTGTAGGAGGTTAGTTCAAGCTTGTTTGTGCTATATAAATGTAATGATTGGCTTCAATAATAAATGAAGGTGAGCTCTGCTCACATATTCAGTTCTGCCTCTGTTAATTAATTGAGGCTTGGTGCAACGTGGACACATTATCAACATAATTATGACGAGGATGATCAACTCTTGTTTTTCGGTGGCTGTAGTAAATAGGGTTGCATAATTTTTGTACAACAACATGACCTTCATTGCAGTATTCCCTTCGTCAAGAAGAGAAGCGTTGGACTTGAATGCCAAGGATTTCATGTGGGCTATCATCTGGCTCTCTGTTAGGCCCTGTTAGAACTTGAAGAGATACAAAGGTCAATTTTGAATGGCCTCAGACATGGTCATAGAGATGAGTGCATCCAGGCTAAGGAAAACCATAGGACTGCACCATAAATGCATGTTCTTGTGGGGCCGAGCCATTGTGCTGCCTAGGGAAGGAGTCATTGATCCTAAAGGCCTCGACAAATATTGATCTCATGTACTCGACGAAATATGGGAAAAATACTAGGACTGGTAGCACCATGTGGCAAAGAAAAGACAAAGATGATTTGAAGCTACCGAGATTCATCGAGGATGAAGGACCAGGGTTCGAATCGAGTATCAATAAATTGATTTCGTTCAGCTCCATAAACTTAAAAACTGGAAATTTCTTCAGAATGCTACTGTTCTTATTATCCTTGTAACGGTCAAGATAGATGTCCACAACCATCTATTCTTCTTCAGAAACCCAAGAATAGATATGATCCAAAAGAATCATTGAAATCCAAAATATTATTTTCTTTTATGTATTGCTTCCAATTGATTTGATGAAGCAAAGAAAGATTCATCCCCATGTCTATGTTGCAATATCATGTTCAAATTGGTTCTGCATTATAAAATTTAGTCCATGTTTCCATATTTAGCGTCCTTTGATTTACCACGTAGGTCTGACAGAACCATGGATTATAGAGACTGATATTAGGTCGATTTTATCCAATGAAGAATGACAGATCTCTTCACCATTATGCATAGGAAAAATCCATCAGTGAAAACCATCTCTTTGTTTTCTTCTTCCATGAAATCATAGAGCAACTACAACTAGATCATTAAGGGGCGACTTCTCTAAACAATTACACCTTCCATCATCACTCAAGAAGGGTAATTGCATAACTACACTCGGATGCTTATTAGGAATGCAAGATCCCCAAACATGGACATGCGGGAGTAGAGACTGATCTTCAGTAATCCCACTCAGTTTTTCAAATATGTTATCCAATTCTTACTGATCCACTCTAATGGATGCTCCTCTTTGGGTTGCTCCCTCTTGATGGGATCTTCATTGGATAGGTGGGATTGTTCTTTCTCTCTCTTGAACTGTTGGTGTTTGAGTAACGTTGTTATTTTCTACTTCTTTCTTTGTAGGTGTGTTCACAATTCCCTTGTGATGCATTGGAAGAAGCTATGGATGAAGCTTCCAACACTTATCAATCCAATGTCCACTCATATTGCAATGCGTGCAATAACTCTTGTCCTTGTTCACATTCCACTTTGGATAGTGATATTTGTGTCTTTTCTCCTTATTGGTTGACATGATTTTCCTGTAAAAAGATTGTCTCTTCCAACACTTGGCCACACAATGGTTATGTGAATGATAAAATGTACAAGGAAACTTATTCCATAAGATTTGGATTACATGATTATGCTTCTTATAATCAAAGAAATATTTGACGTAATCATGACCTTTATACCTTTCATGGATGTCTTTAGTGCATATTTGACGAGGAGAAAGCTTAACTTAACTCTTCCTTTGAAATGTTCATCTCTCTTTGGAGATGACTTGCAATCACTATCATCGCCATGGTGTGATGTGCCATCAGTTTGCATGAATTTTCCCCACAATGAATTAATCTCGTCATTTGAAGCATCACTTTCTTCCATTGTTTTGTAGAATTATCCAACTTCCTCATCACCATATTCCAATCCTGCATAACAAGGTCATTCTACCACTTCTATGGGATTAACTATACCTTGGCTATTAACTCTGAGGCATTTTCCTTCATATCCCATTTTCATTAACAATTTAAATCCAACACTGATCCAGATTATTTTCGACACGAAATGAGAGCAGAGATATGATAAAGAAATGTATAGAGATATCTCGGATATCCAATATTATAACATAAATGTATCATATATGCAACCATAAACACAGATATAAGTAATACACAATTTTCTATTAATGAGTGAAAATGTACAAAGACTGTAAAATATAGAATGAAGAAAGACTTGCTAGAATGGTGGTAGCTTATCTCTGAGAAGAGATGTGATGGCTACTCGCATTCGTGAGAAGATAATTTTACAATGAGGCTCCAAAGGAATTTTTATCATAAAGAAAATACAAAATCGTAACCCTGGAATATGAAAAGCCAACAGTTTTGTGAACCCCGTTTTGGGTAGTTTGGTGTATCAACTTCTCGGGGGTGTAACTTTGGCATACAATCTCTGTTTGGGGCGCACAATAGATCGTTGGAAATGTATCGTCGAGGAGATTCATTTTGGGGGCTTAATCAGAGCCTTCAACTATCATTGAGAATATCGTTCTCGAAAAACCTTCATTTAAGCCCTCAAAATTTCCCCAAAAGTTAAAAACTTCTAAAAATAGTAAATTGCCAGAAAAATGTTTTGAGCTAGTTGGAAAAGGTGGGTGGCCACCAATATCCACCTAGATCAATCCTCCCTCCTTATGAACCAATGGTATCCATTGCGTTGAGTTCCCGGGGGAGAGGGAAAAGAGTTTGTTGAATCCGCATCTTGATGAGTTGCTTGCCTTGTTGGAGAAGTTGCGATGCTTAGCTTTTTGAAGGTTTTCACGAACCTGTGGCTGGAAGGGTTGGACATTTTTAACCAGTCTGGATACATGAGATGTCTTTGTGCAGAAATAATATTTTTTTTTTGTTGCAGTCTTGTCGACCTTCTTTTGTTGGATATAAGGTGTTCGGGCCAAGGCTGTAGTGGTTGCAGTATCCTTCTATTCACCTTTTGAACAGATTGTGAAGAAGCTAACTTTTGTAGTATGAGATACTACCTTGCGGCATTTTTTAGGTGGGACAGTAGTTGGAACCACCTCTGGTATCCTATAGATATGACCCCCTAGAGTAACAATGACACTATGGGGTCGAGACTCATAGATAGCATGGTGCTTCCACATATATGGTTGGCCCAAGAGAACATCACATACATCCAATGGGGCAACATCACATAATACCTCATCCTTGAAGGGTTGGATTCCATATGACAATTGACATTGTTGGCTGACATAGAGATCTCATCCCTAGCGAAGCCACCCGATGTTGTATGGTTGTGGATGTGGTGTTGTCGACAATCTCAATTGTTTGACGACCTCTGCTGAGATGAGGTTCTTCTGCCTTCCGCTATCAACAATAAAATTCTGCAGGGTCCCCTTCACCCACATTTGTGAATGAAAAAGGCACTCCCCCTCTTCAGGATCTGTTGGTTCTTCTAGTTGAATTGTTGTGGTCGTGACAATAGCAGTGGGGTCTGCGTCGATGATCTGTCTTCTATCTGTATTTTCTGAATCAGATTGTGAATCAGGGTTCAGCTCCTTGTCTTTCATTTTGGCCACCAATGACTGTTTTGAGCGACATTCATCG
Source organism: Picea engelmannii (assembly GCA_009831015.1). NCBI lineage: Eukaryota > Viridiplantae > Streptophyta > Pinopsida > Pinales > Pinaceae > Picea > Picea engelmannii. Next base: position 368,029 of record ML779859.1, read on the forward strand.
GTGTTGTGCCAGGGGATTTTGTGGAAATCGCACCATTTTCTGGTGTCCTTCTTCATCTTCCTGTGACCCTTGTTATCCTGTGGCTTGGACTAGTTTTGGGGAGACTATTTGTTAGGGACGTCTTTATCATACTTTGGTTGTTGCGAATTTGAAGACCTGAACTCCCGTTTGTTCTGGTGCTTAAATTTGTGCTCGATTTTAACAACATATCGATAAGAAGCACTGAGTGATGAGATGTCCATAAAATCCATTTCAGTTTGGATGTATCCATGTAGAGACCCACAGTATTTCAGAACCAAATATCGTTCGGAGTCTTTGATACCCATATTGGTGTGCAAGGTATGTAAGGTATTGGTGAACTCTAGAACTTCTTGGCCCCTCTCTTGCCACAATGTGTTCCATCTCATATACTGGTCCTCATAGTTTCTAACAGGGTAATACTGTTCCTTTACAGCGTCCATGAAAAAATTTCAAGTGGGATTGGCCCCATATATTCCAGACTCTTATGTGGAACTTTGCTCCCAGTAATTTTCCCACCAATGTTTGACATGAGGGAGAGATTTAAGGAGTGCGGAGGTGATCTTTTCCCTCTCAGAAAAATGGTGAACAAAGAAATAACCTTCTAGCAGATTTAACCATTTGTCTAGGGAATATGCATCTATCTGACCTTCAAATACGGGAATATCAAAATTAACCTGTACCTTGAAAGGAGAGTTGCTTCCAAAGTGGTTGTTTGATGAATATGCCCTTGTTTCTATTGGTAGGTGTCGAAGGATGTGGGAAAAATTCTCCATCATTTCATCCCTCTGTCGTGTGAAAACTTGCTCAAACAATAGATTGATAGAATCGTCTGCTCCATTGTTTTTCTTTTATTCCGCCATGGAGGGTTTCTTGGGCGTGCGAGAGCATTTGTATTCAAGAGAGACAAGATCGATACCCAACTCTCTATACTCGTACCTCCTCGGGAACATGCACTGAAAAAAAATGATCAAGAGCAGTCTACGCTAATACCACCGATCCAAAATATTTTTGGTACGAAATGAGAGCGGAGATATAATAAATAAATGTACAGAGATATCTTGGATATCCAATATTATAACAGAAATGTATCAGAGATGCAACCATAAACACAAATATATAGTAATACACAATTTTCTATTAATGAGCGAAAATGTACAAAGATTGTAAAATACAGAGTGTAGAAAGACTCGCTAGAATGGTGGCAGCTCATCTCTAAGAAGAGATGTGATGACTACTCGCATCCATGAGAAGATAATTTTACAACGAGGCTCCAAAGGCCTTTTTATCATAAATAAAATCCAAAACCCTAACCCTGGAAGATGAAAATCCAACAGTTTTGTGGACTCCGTTTTGGGTAGTTTGGTGTATTAACTTTTCGGGGGCGTAACTTTGGCATACGATCTCCGTTTGGGGCGCACGATATCTCGTTGGAAAGGTATCGTTGAGGATATTAATTTTGGGGGCTTAATCATAGCCTTTGGCTTTCATCGAGAAACTATATCCTGAAAAACCTTCATTTAGGCCCTCAAAATGGCCCCAGAAGTTAAAAACTGCTAAAAATAATAAATTGCCAAAATTGCCAGAAAATTGATTTGAGCTAGTTGGAAAAGGTGGGTGGCCACCAATATCCACCTAGATCAAACACCTTTAGTGTGCTTTTAAAATGCACAAAAATTATAATCTTGATAGGAAGAATCCAAAATTGAAGAATTTATTCCACTGCATACAACAAAGAGTCTCTGGATTTGGTGTGAAGGATGGTTTCTTTAATCCTTCGACACTTTGAAATTTTACCAAAACCTCTGTTGTGGCTTGTATCTGAAGCTACAGTTTTTTCTTTTGATATTCCGATATGTACAAAAGCCTTCTCAACTTAGCATTATCTACATGAATCCTCTGGTTGATCTCTTCGATCTCTTGAATCCATTCTCGCTTCGATGCTTTTCCCATGGCTGTCCTTACAAACCAAGAAACAACTCTTACTGCAATGATACCACTTGATCTGAAATTAGTGCTTAAAGACTAATAATTTAGATTAATTTAAATTTCTTATTAAATCTTCATAATTGTATAATGAAAAATGGATTAAAAGTACACATTAAAAGACTGTAAACAAGCATTGTAACATAGATACAATACTCAACCAATTGGTAACAAAGTTCACCCATATTGGGCTACATCTCTGGGTCCACTCCAATAACGAACCATTTTGTTATTTATTCTCCCAAATAGGGGTTGATTCTCCTTTATGAAAGGGATACAATCCTCTCTCAATGTGGGGATGAAATTCTCTCCCAATGTGGGGTTGAAATGCTCTCCCAATGCGAGGGTGATTCTCTCCTTTATAGAGGCTGAAGACTTCTCCCAAGTGGGGCTCAATTCTCCCAATGAAGGGGATTACAAAATATAAGCATGGTTTCTTTCTTACTCTTTTTCAAAGAGTTTCCTACTCTAAAAGAGCTTCTACCAATCTCCTCCAATGAAGGGGTTTAATGGTATTTATATAGTTTTACATGGTTGAAAACTACTTCAACTTATCAAGGAGAAAATATCTCTCAAGATCCCATAAATTAGGATTTGATCACTAATAAAGGGATTAATTTGAGAAAATATTTCAACCATGCCATGAAAATCTCAACTCTCCCTGAATATCTCAACTCTCCACGAAACTAGGAAAACACAATCTATGAGAATCTCAATTTTTCATTGAGAGTGGGAAACTAGAAGCCTTCATAGATTTTATACTCATTAGTTTCCTTTTACAATGAATAATACAATAATACATGAGACCTAAGCTCAACATAAATATTAATCATTACATTTTATGTTTTTCTCCATTTTACCCAAAACATCAATGAGCCATATCTTTCGCATATCAAGTCGTCTTGACCCCATTCAAATTGCGTCGAAAATATATTTGTGAGATATTCATTGTGTGGGAATATTTGGTAGAAATGAATACGTTTTCGAGTGTGGAGATCTTCCTGGATCAGTCAACCAAGATGAATGTCACAATCCAACATAACCTTTCATAATGGTCATAATTTGATAGAAATAATGTTGCAATTAGTTGACATAAGCCTTATTTTTATGTCTACATGATATATTATATTTAATAGTAGTGAACATGGTCATTATGTTCAATCATAATAAAAAATGATCTTGAGCATCATCAACCATGGACACCCACAATAAAACATTGTCAACCATGGCCAACCAAACTCCATCAAACTCAACCATTGTAAACCATAGTCAAACATTGTCATCAATAGTCAAATGAATTTCATAATAAGTAATAATAATATAATAATGTAAATAATATAAATATTATTTCTATTTAATTTATTAAATGCCTACTATAATATTACTATTTGTGTTTATAATATTCTATTATTACTATTTAATAATATTTCATATAACTATGGAGTGCATTGTTAAGGCACTCCATTATGTGAATTCATCGGTTAAAAATTCTCGACTTCCCGTGTGTGCTTCATGAGGGGTTGCATTGGCATGCCTAGAGATTATAGTGGTAGCAATCAGATATCAGGGTCACATTTCACACAAGTACATTCTTGACTAGTTGTTGATTTTGCCTCTCTCTCTCTCTCTCTCTCTCTCTCTCTCTCTCTCTCTCTCTCTCTCTCTCTCTCTCTCTCT
>ML779859.1:378660-398629 GCA_009831015.1 Picea engelmannii
CAGACATGTTTCTAACATATTCTCATCCAAACACAATATATAAAATATTATCTCCCAGTCATCCAAATTCAATTCAATTGAGTAAGATTTCCCAACATGATGACAATGGACCTGCAATAAGCATGAGCGGTGTTTCTACAAGTGCAATATACATTTTTTTAAGTGTCATGAAACACGAGTCAAAGAAGAAAGATTGACAAACTAGCTGTACAATATAACTACAAGTGATATATTCATTAGCAATTGCACCAAAAGTCACATAATAACTAATAGTAATAATATCTTTTATTTAAGGTGACAATCATGTATATTCATGTGCAATTGAATCAAAAGTTACATAATATTTTGATTATTAATATCCACTCATAATATTATCTTTTTCATTACCCTTTTCAGGTTTTTATCTAGTTGTTTGAGTAAAGATGAATGTTCTGGAAATTCTAAGAAGTTGGATCGGTGAAATGATTGTCCACTTTCATAAACATAAGCAACTCTACAATCATGAAATGGAATTGCTCGCTGCTTTTTCTCCCCTCGAAGATGTAGTTTCCAGGACGTTCTTTACGCATCAATAGAACAGATTCACTTGCTGAGCTGTAGTTTCCAGGACGTTCTTTACTCATCGATAGGTCAGATTCACCTGCTCCATGTTCTTAAGAATGATTTAATGAAATGTATGCATATTAACCTGAAGCCTAGATCAGAAAAAATTGGTATAATTTAAAGACAAAAACACCAAGTATGATTCTCATGAACTAATGGGAAAGCTAAAACTTCTTAAAACCTAAAACTTCATTATAAAAGCAATTCAAATATTGTAAAAAATAATTATTTTAGTTGTCCTATGTATAACATTAAACAATCTAAAAATTAGTTTAGTCAAAGATTAACTAATCGATAGTCAATGACGAATATATTTTCAAGAGTCATTTTGGATTTACCATATGTGAATTGCATTTTCCTATAATAAAGGATTCATTTTGATTTTACCTTATATACAATGCAAGTCTAATGAAAAAATGCCCCATTAAGTTTAAGATGATCATTCTGATGCAATTTTTTTTCCCCAGTTTTGACACTGCAGTGAGTCGACTTCTACTCACCACCTTCTCATCACCTAAATATCTTGCCCCCACCCTACCCCACACTTATCCATATATACAAATGAAGTGGTAGAATTAGAAGCATGGATAGAGTCCAAATTCATGATGTTCTAGAGCAGCCAAAAAGAGGCCAACGCATATGTGGCCGTAGTCGACAGTCTCTGTCATCTGATGGGAAAATTTGTTCGTCACACAGTATCTCTGTCAACCTGGTGCATACTCAGTGCGTCATGAAGAATAAGGTAAGGGGTAAGATAATAAATGGATGCTTGATACTTTGAGCAAGATATCTACAAAGTATCAGGGCTTGAGATTATTTCCAACTCCTCACAACATAAAAAAGTATAAAAGTCGATTGCCACTGTGCTTGTAAAATATTAGTAAATATCAAATCAGCTTGATAAGATCAGTTGCATATGTTGGAGAGTTTGCAAGAGAAAGACATTCTTGTCACTGCAAAAGGGAACTAATTTCCTATTCTTCAATCCAATGAAGTGGGTTAACCCCAACCTTAATAGATGCATGCCTACTACTTTTATCAAATTCTCTGGCATCATAAACAGATCTAGGATCGACCTTTGCATGTAGTTGACGGCACAACCCCCCCTTCTCTCCTGGGGATTCTACGGCCTCCCAATCTTGGATATTCAAACTCTGGGAACCAAATTTGTTCTTTGGGCCTTCAACAGACCCCAAACAATTAATACACTCACAGGTCCCCTTGATGTCGCCTGCAAGCTCAAACTACATGCAATTCCGCTCTTCGACGCTTGACAACACCGATTAGTGAGTACTAGTTTTGCACTATACTCTTTCTCCTTAATGTGACCGAGGGCTATGATCTCAACCAACCTCTTCACCACTTCAGACTCCAACGATATTGCAACCTCCTCCTCTGTTTTCTTCCGAAACACCTTTCCCTGAATTCGCAGATCTCTACCACATGTTTTCCTCGATTTGACGGTCGATTGTACTTCATGTTTTGCAACTTCATAAAATTTCACTTACTCCACACTTACTTCTCCAGACCTCTAACCCTCAGATTCTCTAATCCACTGCTATGTGTCTCCTCACAACCAACGGTTAATATTCGCCTCGTGACTTCGCGACTTTGGTGATCCCACCTCTCTATCACTTCGAAGTACTCTGAACTCCGAAATGTCGAAACACCTCTCGATAAATTCTCCATCTGACTCCCCAGATCTGATGGTTTGGAATGATCCCAATCCCTCCTAGATGGATCTCGCTTCGCTGGTTCTGGGAAACCTCAAAGGACTCCTCCCTTTGAAGAATTATCACCACTTTTCCTCCTGAGATTTTTCTTCTCGAACCTTTTTCTTCTTTGAATACCTTGTTCGACACTTAGTCGATTTCAGCTTGTGCACTCCTTGCAAAGGGTTTCCTTTGAAACTTGGCTTCTCTGTGGATAACTTCAGCTGCTCCTTTTGAGCTCCTGAGTCAATAGACTCTGTCACACACTCCTTGTAGATGAACCTCCTTCAAGCTATCTCTCCAAAAATTTATGAGTCAAAATGAACTCTGTCACACACACCTTGCGGACACTATGCACTCCTTGCACACATAAGGTTCACGTTATATCTTATAATCTTATGAGTTGAAATAGACTATGTCAACGCACTCCTTGTGGACACTATGCACACTTGCACTTGATCGTAGAAGAGAAACAATTGAAGCTTATTTAAATGTACATAGATTCATACATTCAACCATGTAAATGCATACATAAACACAAAAACAAGAAATAACAGAAAATTGCAAATGAACATGCAATCTACCATTTATTCATTCAGATAGACACAAAAACACCATGCATTTGGGAAATTCTCCTATGTTATATTCATTCAACTGAAATATACATGTTCTCATACACTCTGATAAGCTTGAACTACTTCTACAACATATACAATGGATTCAACTATCAACTATTAGCAGCCTCGTCTGGGAAACAATACCAAGATTTATACAAGAGGGGCTCTTCGAGATCTTCCCTCCAACTACTCTAGAGATATTCAATTGAATTAAAAGCTATCAACTACTCGAATTTATTACAATAAATATTTGTGAAATACAGATCAGATCGAATACATCGAATTTGTACTGCACTCAGTTACATTAAAAGAAAACACATTCTTCGATGTCCTCATGGGATTATCCAACTCAAAACATTAAAGAGGTTCTTTGATTACAATTTCGTTCAAAATATTTGTGTGATACGCCTTCTTCAAAAATTTAAAATTAATTTTCAAAATGCATGCTAGTATGCCTAACTGTCCTCTACTCATGCTTTGTTGGCGATGCTCCTACATCATACTCCTTTGGCTGAAACAATTCATAGAATCTCATCCATGAGATCCTACACTAACCTTCCATGCTTCTGGATATTCGCTTCCCTTACCCAACTTGCATCTTCTATTGGGCGTCCTTTCCACTTTACCAAATATTCAAAATATGTTTTCCTTCTAGTATTCTACCAATTCGTCGATCTGCGATCTGCTCTATATGTGGCTTCTCTGCTACAAGCATTTGCTTCTTCCACTAGATCTCCTTCTAATCTTTGGGTCCTCTGATTCTACCTTCCCTCTAAGGATACAGTTCTGCAATGTTGAATATGGGTGATATACTCACATCTTCTAGCAACTCTATCTCATAGTCATTCTCACCAAATTTTCTTAGGATTTGCACGGTCCTATCTTCTTCAGCTTTAGTTTATTATATGCTCCTCTTGGGAACCTCTCCTTCCTAAGATGTGCTAGAACTTGATCTCCAACTTCAAATTGAAGTTTCCTCCTATGTTGATCAACTCTGCATTTGTATTCACTGTCGCTCCTCCGCAACTGTTCTTTGATCTGACTATGAAGCTACTGCATTTCTACAATGAATTCTCTGGCTCTAGCACTTCTAAATTCACTTTGCTCCAGATCTCTCTGACACTCCTCTCGGATTCATTCCATACACTATCTGAAATGGACTCTTTTCGGTACTTATGTTCACTAAGTCATTATATGAAAACTCTGCTTGTGCTAAGATCTGATCCCACTGGCTATGATGTTAAGTGACCAAACTTCTCAGCAAATATCCTAAAATTTGGTTCACCACCTCAGTCTGTCCATTTTTTTGAGGGTGATATGCAGAACTAAAGGATAGTTTTTGTAACGTTCCCTCGGCCAACCTCAGGCCGGAGTTCGCCACTCCAGAGAATCCACTCATGCTATGACACCAGTCGGTAACATTCTCAGTAATCAACTGAGTTATGCCACTTATATTTACTCTTTTTACTGCATGCAGCTAGAACATATACATACAACATTCTTGCGAAATCTTTAAAGTTAAACAACAATTTTATTTCTGTAACATACGACTTTTATATGGAAATAATAGTAACTACAGATATGCAACATTTACAGGAATTACCCATAAGAACACAAGCAATCATAATCACATATATGTTAAAATCGTAACATAGGCATGTAAATAACAAAATAGCATATCATTTTATCATACAATTGGTACTTATCTTAGAAAGACTATCACCAACTGCTTACAGACCATCCACGAACCTCCCAGCCATAGACTACACTGTTCATCACTCTCAATAGTGAGTCACCCCCGAGCTGGGACTTAACTCCACCCAGGGTAAAGGGCTCCTATCTAGGATGAGGCTCAAGGATAATAGGAAAGACTTCGTCTCAGGTGCTCACTCAACTAACATCCTACAACCTCTCATTCCCCACATTCCTGTCCCACCCAAGGAAGTGTGCCCCTTCTCTGCTCAACAGTCCCTCGGCTGCCCCACTTCCCTTCCAGGGCTTCAACAATAGGCCAGACTGAAATTGTCAGAGCATTGTAGCCGCAGTTTAGCACCTTTGGGAATCAATCCCCAACAATTCTCTCGCTCAAAGAACTACTTATGGGCCTGACAACCTGTTTCTTCAATCCTGCTCCAAGATAACTAGGTACACCAACCAAAATGAGGTATGGGAACAGGTTCCATAATGGTGAAATGGTTGTCTCAAGGATAACAAAATGCATGAGTGAAAATGGTCTTGGAATCATTGACTGGATAACTGAGTGTGTATAGGAATCACTGTGAAATCTTCATGAAAGTGATGGTGAGAATGATGGTCAGGGTCTGCTTTGGTAAGAATTCCCCCCGTGGAAAAGATCACCCAAATGAGCTAAGTCCCCCACGATATGAATGCATGTCCCCAACTTGACACTTGTCATATCGGAAGTTACTTTGGTCCACTTGTCTCCAACTTTAGGACTTAGGATAAAATAATTATTCATACTTTACGTTTTAGGAATATCAATATAATATTCCCTTGACTTTTGGCCCTCCCTTTCCCTAACTGGTGAAGTTCAGTCCCCCATCTCTTTTATCGTGGTCGGTCTACACGCAACGATGTATTTATATTAATCATGAGTCACGTACAAAGTAGGCGCATTGGCCCTTGACATCTAGGCGTTCCGGCCTAATACCAAAACATAAGCATCCCAACTTATAGTAACCGGCTCACCAACCTATAATACATATCATATACACGAGGCTCATTGTCCTCCATACTGCGTGCGGTATCTTGTGATGTGCATACTACATCATTTTACTATGCATTTCATGCGCGCACTATGCCACATGATGTGCATTACCAAATGAGGTCAAAACAACTCACCAGCTTAAGTATATTTATATTACATTTGAAATTGGGTTCAGTCAAGGGATATTAAAATCCCCTCCCCTTATTTATGCACTGTCCTCAGTGCATCATACACCCATATATAACAGAGTTTCAAAAATCTTCAAAAATATGCGGGTATTCTGTCCACATTGCATCTTCATGCTCCCGAGTAGCATCCTCAGGATCGTACCATGTCCATTGAACCTTTACAAGCCCAATGGCTTGGTTCCAGAGATGCTTGACTTTTTGGTCCAAAATGCGCACTGGATGAACTTTAAAAGCACCTTCTTGCTCCACTTGAATCACATTCCAATCAATAACATGATTAGCATCTGGTATATATTTCTTTAGCAATGATACATGGAAGACATTATGAATAGACATAGATGCAGAAAATGCAATCATATAAGCAACTAGACTAATCCTCTCCAGGATTTCAAAAGGCCCACAAAATCTAGCTGCCAACTTGGCGCAACTTCCCAACTTCAGGGAACTCCTGTTAGCTTTCACTTTCAAGAAAACATGATCACCCACTTTGAATTCTCTATGGGTTTTGTTCTTATCGACATAACTTTTCTGTCTGTCTTGGGTAGCTTTTAAATTCTGCTTAATTTTTATTATCTGGTCCTCCATATCCCTGAGCAAATCTGGCCCAAATACTGTCCTATCAGATGGATTATCCCAACTCACTGGAATATTGCACTTTCTGTCATAAAGTGATTCAAATGGGCTCATATTTAATGATGCATGATACCCATTGTTGTACGCTAATTCTACCAAGTGTAGGTAGTCTTCCCATTTCGATGGTTTGTCCATCACATACATTCTCAGTGTATCTTCTATCACCCTGATCACTCTTTTTGTCTATCCATCAGACTCAGGATGATAAGTTGTACTAAAGTTCAGATTCGTTCCAAATCCTTTGAACAATCCTTTCCAGAAATTTGAGGTGAATTCTGGGTCTCTGTCGGAGAAAATTGTTTTAGGAATCTCGTGCAACCGTGCCTCTTCCTTCATGAAAATATCATCAACCTCTGTTTCCTTGTGCGTATTTTTCAGTGGAATAAAATGGGCAGCTTTCGTAAGCTTGTCCACCTTCACCATGATCGAATCATCTAGCTTGCCTATTCTAGGCAATCCCGTAATAAAATCCATTGTCACCACTTCCCACTTCCATTTAGGAATGGTTAAAGGTTTCAGCAACCCTGCTAGTTGTCTATTCTCAACTTTCACTTTTTGGTATTCCATGCATCCAACGATGTACTTGGCGATATCTTTCTTCATACCTGGACAAAAGTAATGGATCTTGATCACTGCCATGGTTTTCTGATATCCAGGGTGCCCTACATAAGGAACATTATGAATTTCATGCAAAATCATACATTTCAAGTCCTGGACATTTGGAACAAAAATCTTGTTCTTGCGCAACAATATTCCATATTTTCCCAACTTATAATCATCCACCTTATGAAGTATCTTCCCCTGTTGTAGCATTGCTACTAATTCTCTATATTGTAGATCTTCATTAGCAGCCTCCATAATTTTTCTTTTAACATCAGTTTGGTACATCCTAATGGCTGAAGTATGTAACTCATGCACCTTCCTGCTGAGTGCATCAACCACTTTATTCTCCTTCCCTTTGATATGATTTATATCAAAATCATATTCGCTTAGAAATTCCAACCATCTACTTTGTCTAGCATTTAGATTTGGCTAATCAAATAAATATTTCAGACCATTGTGGTCTATTCTTAGCTCAAACCTCTTTCCCATGAGGTAGTGTCTCCATTTCCTCAAGGCTGCCAACTCCAAATCGTGAGTGGCATAGTTTCTTTCATGATCCTTCAACTTCCTTGATTTGTAACATATGACAAACCCATTTTGATTGAGGACTCCACCAAGTCCTTCATTACATGCATCAGTGCATACGATGAAGTCTTCTTCTGGGTCTGCAATCCTCAATATTGGAGCACTTGTCAATAATTGTTTCAAGTGTTGGAAACTTCTTTCACAATCCAGTGTCCACTAAAACTTCACCCCCTTCCTTTGCAAGGAAGTGATTGGATGCACAATCTTTGAGAATCCTTCAATAAATATTCTATAGTAACCTGCAAGACCCATGAATGATCTCACTTCTGTCACATTCTTCGGTGATGACCATTCTTTAATGGCCTCTATCTTCTCAGGATCCATTGTTATCCCATCTTTTGAAATGATATGCCCCAAATAATGAATCTATTTTTGATAAAATGAGCACTTGCTCAATTTGGCATATAATTGTCGTTCCCTTAATACTTGCAACACCATCCTCAAATGTTGTTCATGCTCTTCCTCTGACTTGGAATATATAAGAATTTCATCCAAAAAGACAATGACAAACTTGTCCAAATACCCTCAGAAAACACCATTCATTAAGCACATTAAAACAACTGGTGCATTTGACAACCCAAATGGTACCATTGTGAACTCATAATGACCATACCTTGTCCTGAAGGTGGTCTTGCTAATATATTCTTCTTTAATTCTTACCTGATGGTATCTTGATCTAAGATCTATCTTTGAAAATATCTTTGCATCCTTCAATTAATCAAAGAGGTCATCAATCCTTGGTAGAGGATACTTGTTCTTAACAGTCACTTTATTCAACTATCTGAAGTCAATGCACAACCTTAGTGTTCCATCCTTCTTTCTCACAAACAAGACTAGGGCACCCCAAGGTGACACGCTTGGGCATATATACCCCTTCTTCAGAAGTTCTTCAAGCTGCATTTGCAACTCCAATTCTGGTGTATTCATTATGTAAGGAGTCTTTGATACCGGCGTTTCTCTAGGCATCAAATTTATAGAGAAATCAATGTCTCTCCTTGGGGGTAGTCTTGGTATCTCCTTGAACACATCCTCAAAATATTCCAAATTTGGCACCTTATCTTTAGTTGTCTCTTCCAAATGAACCACAAATATTTGACATTCTTTCATGTAACATTTCTTCAGTTGCAATGCTGAAATTTCTCTAATGGTTACTGCTCTGGGAATTTCCTATACCTTCCTTAGTTTCCCTTCCTCATCCAGGCAAGTAAATGCTTTGTTGTGACAATCTAAGAGAGTGTGGTGTTGGTCCAACCAATCCATCCCAATTAGACAGTCATAGGAACCTAAAGGCAAGATGTTAAAATCCGCCTTGGTGTTCAGTCCATTCATGTCTATGAGGAAGGACTTAACCATATCATTAACTTTTCTTTTGGCTCCTGTAGCCAGTTGCACCAACCAGGATTTCCCATGCTTGCTTCATGGAAATTGCAAACTTTCCACCATCTTAGGGTCTATATAACTATGACTAGCTTCTGAATCAATTAAAATAGAAAGGGTTTGGTTGTTGATCATACCTTCCACTTCAATCATGTGGGACTGATACTCTGCTTGCTTGTTGTCCAGGGCTGCATAAATCCTTGGCACATATCTGCCCATGTCCTCTACTGTCTCAGCCCGTTGTACATTGTGAACAACCCTACTTTTTTCACCTCTGTGAGGATAATGTTTGAACCTATGGTCCCCTTTACAACCCCAACATTGTATAGGTGGTTTTCTTGGCCCTTGACTCCCTGTGTCAATCACTCTGGGTTATTTATGCATTTTCTTCCCTTGTGGATTATTTCTGAAGAACAATGGCTTAGATCCTTTCTTCCTCTGATCCATCTTGAATTTTTTATTGTCTTCCCAAGCCTTTGGAAAGCTGGCTTTGCTTTCTGCTGATCATATAAGCATTTATTTCTCCTTATGGTCTCTTCTAATGTCTTGGGATCATCATACTATATTTTTTCACTAATGAATGGTGGCAATCCACTTAAATACCTTTGAATCTTGATTGTCTCATCCTTGATGAAAGAGACATACTTCAACAGTTCCATAAACCTTCTCTCATATTCATCTATGGTTGTACTTCCAAGCTTAAGTTCAAAGAACTCTTTCATTTTCTTGTCATAGTACCTTTTTGTTAAGTACTTCTTCTCAAAATACTTCTTGAATTCCTTCCAAGTAACACTTTTCTCTGCAATGTGTTGCACCTGCACAAGTTGATCCCACCACATGGAGGCATTTCCTTTGAGTTGATAGATAGTGATTCTACCTTCTGCATGAGAAGAATAATTATGCAATTGAAAATATTTCCTCATGCCTAGCAACCATGTTTCTGCATCTTCATCCTTTTTGTGCTCACCATCAAATGTATGAGGTTTGATTTTGTTCATTTCTCCTCACAACTCATCCACCCCAGATCTCTTATACCTTATGATAGGGGATAGAATGGAGTTGTTGCTTGCTCTCTTATTGGAATGCCTTTGGGAATGATGGTGATGTCTACTAGCACTTTTTACTTTTCCTTTCTCCTTTGAAGATTTGTGACTCTCATATTTACTTGAGTCACTCTCCTTAACCAATTTTTGTTCTATTTTGTTCAAACCCTCCAATAGCTTCATGTTGAATTCATCCTGCTGCTCTTTGGATTTCATAAGACTTTCATTATCATCTTTATGGATTTGGACATCTTTCTACAAATTCTTAATGGTCTCAGTCATATTCATATCTTCATTCCTTTCTTCTCTATGTCCATTGGAGTTCATTCCTTCCATGCCCAAATGGACATCCACCCCTCTTCTCTCATTTTGCTGACTGTAATTCCCCTGTGCTTCTTCCATTCTTATGGATTCCGTGCTGGTCTGATCTGATCGATTTGTTGTTAATTCTGCAAAACGTGTAGCCATCGCAACTTATCAGGATAAATTTCATCAATTCATGGGAATACGCACCTTTTGATCCTATACACACATCAGAATTATCTCTCCCGATTTCCCAATGTTATCACCATGGAAATTCTAGATAAGACCCAAGTCTCGAAAACACAGACACGTAGTGTCTTCAGAGATACACTTGAGCAAGAAGGTGGTTTGCCGAAACCACTTTCGCGAAGATGCAGTATCACGTGTCTCAATATGTCAAATCCACCACTCGTGGAGTGGGCGACAGCTAGTTAGATCACCCTTTTTCACTCATTCGGTACTTTGCATCCATGTGACGTCAGTTGAATGCTGCCATGTAACGAACTCAAAAGATAATCATTCGAAATAGATTGGCCAAGCATGGCAACCCAACGCTCTTGTACGTAATATGTCTTCTCTTTATAAATGGAGTTCTATAATTACCACTCCCCAAATATAAATATATTTGTGTATCCATAACCGAAGTAATCTCCAAACTGTTTGACTTCCTTCTCTCTGTAAAGATAAATTTTGGTATCCCCAACCTGAGATACATGGACAAGGCTAAGTCGAGAGAGATTGGTTATTCAAGCAACATGCTAGACTTTCCTGCGAGTAAGGAGGAAAGGGTCCTTGCGCACATTTTAGCAACTAAGTTCCACACAGAGAAGGCTATAGACTCGTGATTGGAAGCCAGGATGAATCCCACTATAAAGGATTTAGTCATCAACAAGTCAGCCGCTAAGAAGAAAAGGAGCAAGCGGCAGAAGAAGGAGGAATCTACAGCTGAAGTGGCTGAAAGTGTTGGAGAGAATCAACCGGTCTGGTTAGACTCTTCTTTAAAGGCGGAGATCGCTAAGCTGAAGTAAGTCTTCAACTAAAATAAGCATGTCTCAACGAATTTTGAACAGCCGGTAGCAGAGGTAAAGAGTACCAGAGATGATAGGCATGTTCTTAAAAAACCCTTTTTCAACATGCTAATTGTTGTCATCCACTTTTTGTAATTTTGTAATTATTACGATTATATAAATACAGAAACGGATTTTAAACTGTTTTATTACAATTTCTAACTGGTAATGTTATGAATCTTATTCTCTTTTATAGTAAGTTTTTCTTGTAATCTTATATTTTATTTTCATCTGTCTAAATCAGAGGAAATTAAAGTTCAGAATTCTTTTTAATTAATTAATGCATTGATGCAGTTGTGTGTTTCTTTTTCTTTTATTATTATGCAATTTAAACTCAGACTCATTGCCTTCCAAGCGACTTTGCGTGTACTAAACTTTGACCTGTTCATTTATATTTAACGTGCATAGAAATATCACAAGGTAAAACACTTTTCCACGCACCTAAATCTACTGTGCATTTCTTCTTCGTCGCACTGACTACTTACGTGCACTACGCCAACGTCGTGTGCCAATACCTACTATGCACAGTTTCGATACCGCGCACTGATATTCCACATCCATTTTCGTCCTATGCATGCACCGTGTCAATTTCAACATATTCCATCGCGCCCAAATATATGTGCACACTACTTAATACACTGTCGTGACACAACTTATACTCATACTTATGCGCGTACCAACCAAACTCCTCTGCGTTAAGAAATACCTGCACACCCCATGTGCACCTTACTATGTGTGTTCTCACCGTGCAAGGTTAAATTCAGTGCGTGCATCTACACATAATAATCTTCCGCGTGGTGCCACAATTTACCACGCACACTGGCACACCAACGTTTTCTCGCGCGATGCCAAAATTTACCACGCGTGCCAGTACGCCAACCTTTTCCAAGGACACTCCATGACTCCAATCCTAGTCACTTCGAAGTTACTTTTCTGTGAACATTCACTTCAACTGTACCCCTCTGGCCCATCCAAGCTCAGCGTTGCACTGAAGCTCTGATACCAATTTGTAACGTTCCCCCAACCAACCTCACACTAGAGTGCACCACTCCAGAGAAACCACTCATGCTATGACACTAGTCGGTAACATTCTCAGTAATCAATTGAGTTATGCCACCTATATTTACTCTTTTTACTGCATGCAGCTAGAAAATATACATACAACATTCTTGCGGAAGCTTTAAAGTTAAACAACAATTTTCTTTCTATAACATACGACTTTTATATGGAAATAACAGTAACTACAGATATGCATCATTTACAGGAAATACCCATAAGCACACAAGAAATCATAATCACATATATGCTAAAATCGTAACATAGGCATGTAAATAACAAAACAACATATCATTTTATCATACAATTGGTACTTATCTTAGAAATATTGTCACCAAAAACTTACAGACCATCCACGAACCTCCCATCCATAGACTACATTGTTCATCACTTTCAACAGTGACTCACCCCCGAGGTGGGACTGAACTCCACCTAGGGTAAAGGGCTCCTATCCAGGCTGAGGCTCAAGGACAACAGGAAAGACTCCATCTCAGGTGCTCACTCAACTAATAGCCTACAACCTCTCATTCCCCACATGCCTGTCCCACCCAAGGAAGTGTGCCCCTTCTCTGCTCAACATTCCCTCGGCTGCCCCACTTCCCTTACAGGGCTTCAGCAACAGGTTGGACCAAAATTCTCAAAGCATTGTAGCCATAGTTTAGCACCTTCCAGAATCAATCCCCAACAATTCTCTCGCTCAGAGAACTGCTCACGGGCTTGATAACCCATTTCTTCAATCCCGCTCCAAGATAACCATGTACACCAACCAAAAGGAGGTATTGGGAATAGGTTCTAGAATGATGAAATGGTTGTCTCAAGGATAACAGAATGCGTGAGTGAAAATGGTCATGGAATCATTGACTGAATAACTAAGTGTGTACAGGAATCACTGTGAACTCTTCGTGAAAGTGATGGTGAGAATGATGGTCAGGCTCTGCTCTGGTAAGAATTCCCACCCCCCCCATGGAAAAGATCACCCAAATGAGCTAAGTCCCCCATGATATGAATGCATGTCCCCAACTTGACACTTGTCATATCGGAAGTTACTTTGGTCCACTTGTCTCCAACTTTAGGACTTAGGATAAAATAATTATCCATACTTTACGTTTTAGGAATATCAATATAATATTCCATTGACTTTTGACCCTCCCTTTCCCTAACTGGTGAAGTTCAGTCCCCCATCTCTTTTATCGTGGTCGGTCTATGCGCAACGATGTATTTATATTAATCATGATTCATGTACAAAGTAGGCGCATTGGCCCTTGATATCTAGGCGTTCCGGCCTAATACCAAAACATAAGCATCCCATCTTATAGTAATCGGCTCACCAGCCTATAATACATATCATATACATGAGGCTCATTGTCCTCCATACTGCGCGCACCTTAGTTACTACACATGGTATCCTACGATGTGCATACTACATTATTTTACTGCTCAGTTCATGCGCGCACTATGCCACATGATGTGCATTACCAAATGAGGTCAAAACTGCTCACCAGATTAATTATATTTATATTACATTTGAAATTGGGTTCGGTCGAGGGATATTACAGTTTTGTTCCCAACTTCTTCCACAATGTTCTCTAGAAATGACCAACAAATTTGGTATCCCTGTCTAAAACAATACTCCTGGGAAACCCATGAAGTCTCACAACTTCCTTGAAAAACAAGTTAGCAACGTGTGTTGCATCACTAGTCTTCTGGCATGGGATAAAGTGTGCCATCTTTGAAAATATGTCAACTACCACAAATATGGAATCACTTCCTCTTTGTCTCCTTAGCAATCCCAACACAAAATCCATGCTTATTGCATCCCTTGGCCTCTCTGTAATAGGAAATGGTTGATACAACCCAATATTCTGTCTCTTCCCCTTTGCATACTAGAAAATATTACATCTGTTCACAAATCTCTTTAGTTATGCTCTCATACCTAGCCAATAATACAAACCGTTCAACTATGAAAACGTTTTGTCACGGCCAAAATGTTCGGCTAGACCTCCACTATGCTTTTCCTTCAACAAATTCTTCCTCATCGAACGCTTTGGTATGCACAACTGACATCCTTTGAAAAAAAACCCATCTGAAATCAGATATTCGTCCCACTGGCTTCTGTCTCTTAGCACAAGATTCGCACATGCTTCATATGCTTCTTTGAAATATGGATCATCATGATACATTTCCTTGAAGTGTTCAAACCCCAAGGTTTTCACTTGAAATTCCTACAGAATCAAACATCTCCTACTCAATGCATCAACAACCATGTTAGCATTACCAGAAATATGTTTAATTACAAAAATGAAATTTTGCATAAAATCTATTCACTTGGCATGTCTCTGATTTAACTTCTCTTGTCTAGTTATGAATTGTAAACCCCAATTATCACTATACAAAACAAACTCTTTTGGAACAAGATAGTGCCTCCATTTCTTCAAAGCTTGAATTATGGCATAGAAATCTTTATCATATGTGGATTACTTTCTCTTAGCATCATTCAACTTCACACTGAAATATGAAAAACACTTAATATCTTGGCTCAAGACCGCTCCAATTGCAACTCCATTTGCATCACATCTCACCTTAAATGTCTTCCCGAAATCTAGCAAAACCAGAATCAGTTGTTTTTCTATCATCTCCTTCAATATATTGAAGTTTTTCTCAGCCTCTTCTATCCATGTGAAAGACTTATGTCTCTTATTTACTGTATCCATCATCTGTGCACCGATTTCACTAAAATCCCTGATGAACTTCTGGTAGAAACTTGTTAATCCATGGAAACTTCTTACCTCAAATATACTCCTTGGTGACGACCATTCTCTGATTGCTTTCACCTTTTCGGGATTCATATTCAATTCATTCGGAGAGATCACAAAACCCAAATAAATTAGTTTTGTCTTCATGAAAGAGGACTTCTTTCAATTTATCAACAACTTCTCTCACTGCAACCTCTTCATCACTAATGTTAAGTGCCTTAGATGCTCTTCTTCAGTTCTATTGAAGACTAGTATATCATCCAGATATACGATCACAAACTTGCCAATAAAAATACTTCAACACTTCATTCATCAACCTCATAAAAGTACCCAGGGCATTCGTTAAGCCAAATGGCATAACAATCCATTCATACAATCTCTCATTTTTCTTGAAGGATGTTTTCCACTCATCACATTCTCTCATCCTTATCTGGTGATATCCACTTTTCAGATCTATCTTTGAAAAATAGTTCACTCCACTTAAACAATCCATTAAGTCATCCATCGTCGACAATGGAAACCTATACCTAATGGTAATCTTGTTTATGGCCCTTGAGTCTATATACATTCTCCATCCTCCATCCTTCTTCGAACTCAACACAGTTGGTATTGCGCATGGACTCAAGCTTTCCCTGATCAAACCTTTGTCTAACAGATCTTGGACCTATATTTTTACCTCCTCATTCTCTTGAGGTGTCAATTTGTACGTTTCTTTGTTCGGCGGCTCTCTCATGGTATCAAGTCAATGTGATGGTTGATACTTCTGATAGGTGGCAATGAGCTTGGCAACTCATCCACTACTATATCAGCAAAATTCTCCAACAGCTCCTAAATTTCCTCAGACAGATTCTCCATAGAAGTACTTGTAAGGATAACTTTTGGATTCCTCACTACAACAAACTACATATCCTGTCCCTTCTTAACTTCACTCAAGAGTTCCTTCCCACTCATGAGAAGCATGCTCGTGCTGGATTCTTCCTTCACTTTCTTCTCTTCAATTGGAAGTTACATGTGTGTCCTACCATTCTTCTCCAAGGTATAAGTGTTCTTTCTCCCATCATGAATGCCATTCTTGCCATAATTCCATGGCCTTCCCAACAAAACATGACATACATCCATCGGAATCACATCACACATAATTTCATCTCTATATCCTCCTATTTTAAATTCAATCGGGCATTGTTTAGTGATTGTTACTTGATGACCTTTCTACAACCATGAGACTTTTTACAACTTCAGATGTGAAATCGTCTGTAGCTATAACTTCTCCACCATCTCCGTGGATACTAAATTATCAATGCTCCCACTGTCAATTATCACCTTGCAAACTTTGTCTTTAGTCTTGCAAGTTGTCCTGAACAAATTGTTTCTCTACACCGACCTTTCAACCTCTGGCTCTGGTTTTAAGAGAACTTTCTTCATCATCAAAGATCTCCCATTTTCTGCGCCTTTCACCTCTACATCCCGCTTCCGCGCTTCCTAAATGTGAGCTTCGCCTCCTTATTTCTTCCTCTCGGGGAATTCCCAAGACATGTGTCCTACATTTCCACATGCATAAAATTTTACCTCACCTCCTTTGCCTCTTTCTCTTCCTCTAGGAAAAGTGTTTCTACCACCACTTTGTCTTCCTCGGGAACTTCCTCCTCTCTCAGAGTGACTATGTGGTTTCTTCGCCTCACCTTTGGTATTTTGTTCCTTGTCATGGAAAACTCCCTTCCCTTTGTTTAAGCTTCTACCTTAGTTTTGTTGACTCTGCTTCCTGGCCAACTTCTCCTCTTCTTTCAATGCAATCCGGTATGCATCCTCCACTATCCTTACTGTCATCATGTTGATTTCATCCTAAATTTCATATCTCAGGCCGTTGATGTATCTGGAAACTTTTTCCTCATCTCTCTCTCTCTCTTTGTCCAGCCCTGATGTTCAGTCTGTAGAACTCCTCTATGTACTCCTTCACAATCATTCCTTTTCTGCCTCAGGTTTTGCAATCTCCTTAATAGATTTATCTGATAGTCCTTGGGTATGAATTTCTCCTTTATCTTGGCTACCATTCGATCCTAGCTCGTAATATTTTGTTTTCCTTTGCTGCTTCTGTCAACCTGTAGTTCATCCCACCACAGTGTTGCATGTCCCTTCAACCTGGTGACAACATGTTTCACCTTTTTATCCTCATCAACATATTCATAGTCGAAATACTTGTCCATTTCTCGTATCTAATCAAGCAATTCTTCAATGTCCAAATTATCTTCATACATTGGGATGTCTATCTTTTCTCTAGCTCCCAACTTAACAATTGCTTTCATCAAGCGCTCTTCTACGACATCCTCCGCTACAACTTATTCAACTTCCACTTCTTCATTCTCTGCATCTCTAACGTCTCCAACATAAGGTGCTCTCCTTTGCGTTGTCTCCATGGAATCCATCCTTTCTCGTCGTTCTTTCATCTCCCTTTCCATAGCTCTATTTGCTACGGGCGGCTCCACATGTCTCCTAAGAGGCATTGTGCTAATGCATCTAATAACACTCGATGATACCAATCTAGTTATCTGTCTCCTTTTCCTACATAAGTCAATTTTGTGTTTTCTCTGATACCACTTGACGACACAACCCCCCCTTCTCTCCTAGGGATTCTGCGACCTCCAGATGTTGGATATTCAAACTCTAGGAACTGAATTGGTTCTTTGGGCCTTCAACAGACCCCGAACAATTAATACACTCATAGGTCCCCTTGATGTCGCCTAGAAGCTCAAACTACCCGCAATTTCGTTCTCCGATGCTTGACAACATCGATTAGTGAGTACTAGTCTTGCACTAGACTCTTTCTCCTTAATGTGACCGAGGGCTATGACCTCAACCAATCTCTTTGCCACTTCGAACTCCGGTGATATTGAAACCTCCTCCTCTATTTTCTTCCGAAACACCTTTCCTCAAATTTTCATATCTCTGCCACATGTTTCCCTGGATCTAATGGTCCAATTGTACTTCAGGTTTCGTGACTTCACAAAATTTCCCTTACTCCACACTTACTTCTCCAGACCTCTAACCGTTGGATTCTCTAATCTGTTGTTACATGTCTCCTCACAACCAACGGTTAATATTCTCCTTGTGACTTCGCGACTTTGGAAATCCCACCTCTCTATCACTTCGAAGTACTCCAAACTCTGAAATTCTGAAACAACTCTCGATCAATTCTCCATGTGAATCCCTAGATCTGATGGTATGGAATGATCCCAATCACTCCTGGATGGATCTCGCTTCGTTGGTTCTGGGAAACCTCAAAGGAATCCTTCCTTTGAAGAATTATCGTAGCTTTTCCTCCTAAGCTTGTTCTTCTCGAACCTTTGTCTTCTTTGAATACCTTGTTCGACACTTAGTTGATTTTAGCCTGTGCACTCCTTGCAATAGGTTTTCCTCTACAACTTGGCTTCTCTGTGGATAACTTCAGCTACTCCTCCTGAGCTCCCGAGTTAACAAAATCTGTCGTGCATTCCTTGCGGATGAACTTCCTTCAAGCTATCTCTCCAGAACTTTCAGACTCAAAATGGAATCTGTCACGCATACCTTGCGGATGCTATGCACTCCTTGCACACATAAGGTTCATGTTATCTCTTAGGATCTTATGAGTCGAAATAGACTATGTCAACGCACTCCTTGAGGACACTATGCACACTTGCACTTTCTCGTAGAAGAGAAACAATTGAAGCTTATTTAAATCTTCATAGATTCATACATTCAACCATGTAAATGCATACATAAACACAAAAACAAGAAATGACAGAGAATTGCAAATGAACAAGAAGTCTACCATTCATTCATTCAGATAGACATGACAACACCATGCATTGGGGACAATGCTCCTCTGTTATATTCATTCAACTGAAATATACATGTGCTCATACACTCTGATAAGATTTAGCTACTTCTACAACATATACAATGGATTCAGCAATCAACTATCAACAACCTCATCTGGGAAACAATACCAAGCTTTATACAAGAGGGGCTCTTCAAACTCTTCCCTCCAACTACTCTAGAGTTATCCTATTGAATTAAAAGCTATCAACTATTCGAATTTATTACAACAAATATTTGTGACAGACAAATCAGATCAAATACATCAAATTGGTACTGCACTCAGCTACATTAAAAGAAAATACATTCTCTGATGTCCTCATGGGATTATCGAGCTCAAAACATTAAATAGGTTCTTTAATTACAATTCTGTTCAAAATATTTGTGTGATACGCCTTCTTCAAAAATTTAAAATTCTTTTTCAAAATGTGTGCTAGTGTGCCTAGCTTTCCTTGGCTCATGCTTTATTGGCGATGCTCCTTCATCTATAGTGCCCAATTCATACTTGTTGCTCCTCAATTTTTTCCAAGTGAATCAAAGGAACCAATTTTAGACGTCTATCGATTTATGAAATGAAATTGGTGATCTCGGACTTGTTTGATAATGAGAAATAATGTTAAACCTCTGTATAGTGCATTGTTGCACCATTTGAGATGCTTGTCGGAGAAGTCACTTCCAAATTTTTAAGCCATACATTAGTAGTTGAAGCGTTATTATGGATATGAGAAGTGGAAATTCCTCTCTTCATGTTTGATCCCTTGTGATATTGTTGGATTTGACTTATAATAGGGTCGATGCTCATCATCACATTATTAATCACTGCCACTACTGGATGAAAGTGCCAAGGTCGGA
>ML779859.1:412147-428539 GCA_009831015.1 Picea engelmannii
TTCAACTCCCCAATTCTCTGGCTACAACTAGAAGGAGGCTACAACCCCCTAAGTTCTCCGGCTACAACCACTTTTCCTTGCCCCATCCAACCGCCCTGAAATATAAATGCCAAATGTAGACAACTTGTGACTGTCACTGAATCAACCATTGCCACTGTCAACCTGTCACTATCAACCTATACTAATAACCTATAACAACCTGTACCAATCAACCTGCACCAAACAACCTATACCAATAACTTGAACCAACATGTACCATAAATCAACCATGAATCAACATTGACTCATCAATATGTACCAACATCATCAACTATACACCTCATGTATGTGCCAACTCATCAACTACTTGTCTCAACCATGTACCCAACATGTACCTCAACCATATACCAAAGACAAACATCAATATAACCATCAAAAGTTATCTAACAGTTCATCACTCTATCCATAAACCAAATACCATAAGCCCTTACATCAAACCATGTGCCAAAACCTCACTTTTATGTAGCCTCAAGATAAACCAACAACTTCAGCAACACATCACAACCAAAAGACCAATACCCATATGCCAAATACCAACAACAAAATACCAATTATATCCCTCAACAAATCTGATATATGCAACAATACTGAACATCCAATACCATATCAAGAGCTAAACCCTAGCTCACAAAACATACCTCAAACAAGATGTGCCATATCTCTCATAAATAGACCCCAACCATGTTTTTGCCAATATTTTTCTGCCGCACTTTTTCTACTGCAAATTTTTCTACCGCGATTTTTCTGCTGCACTTTTTTGTTGCGATTTTTCTGTCGCACTTTTTCTGCTGCGATTTTTGTGTCGCACTTTTTGTGTCGCACATTTCCTTCCACGCTTTTCCTGCTGCACTTATCTCTATCAATAATACCTACCCAAATAACCTTTCACAAAATAGATATTCAATGATATTCAATAGGTTCAAGTGTGATTAAATGAGAGAGTCTTGCCTCTTATTTATACTTTCATGTAGCATCCCACTTTCCTTATTTTACGGAGTTCTCCATTAACTTTATTATTTAAATAATTTCTTTTGCAAACACTTTGACTACTTTGACCTTTTGGGGCTTCTAGATGACTCATGAGAGTTCTCCAACTTCACATGGCCATAACTCTCTAACCGTGAGGAGTTATGTGACATTCCGCATACCACTGGAAATGGAATGACATGTACTGTGCATATAGAATAGTATTACCTGCAAATATATTAAAACTCAGACCATTATCCATCAAACAAACTTGGGTCCATTACCCAAACCTTTGTGCTACCGGAATTCGCAACCGGACTTTCATCAAGGGTGGAAATCAATGAAAAGCAACCCAATTAATCAACATATATCTTGTAGGACGTCTTACATATCCAATTTCAACATAAACTTTCCAAAATAGAATAGAAATTTGAAATAAGATTTCCATATGGAATTTGAAATAAAACATAGTAAGTGTAAGCATCTTATAGTTTCTTATAGTTCCACTCTCTCATGCTCATTTATATTCCTTTTAGGTTTTGAATTCAAAGAGCTAATTGAATTCCCAAGTACTATCCGCAAGATCATCATGGAGTAGACAACATTGGAAGACCAATTTATATAGAGAGGAATGGTAAGGTTGATTCAATTAACTCATGCAAGTTACAACAATTGAGAGATACCCAAAGTATCACATGTAGGAATTTGAGAAGACTTTGGATGTTAAGTTCCCTGTCTGTTCCATTGTTCCATCATTACAAAAAAAGCACATCAACTCCACAACATTTTTGGACGTCCAGAGTGTGGTAGGTATAATATTCCATCATTTTCTTACTTCCCTTGATATGGTTTTTTTTGGGTTGAGCATATTGATTCAATTCATCAACACTCTAGTTATTTTGGCTTCCTTTTGATGTGTAAACATTGTTTGGAATGTTACTATTAACAAAACTACAATCTAGTCATGAATTTGTGTTTTTGTGTAATATTGACTTCTACTTTGCAATTAATTATGTATATTGGCTTAAGATATCTAAAGAATTTCAATAAATATACAATATAACTTATATTACTGTTGGCATAGGGGCAGACCCAGGGTTCAACTACAAGAGCACACCAACAAGCCCTAACTAATGGCCCTCTCAGCAACACCTGCAAGGCAGATGCAATCTCACCCGAAGTAGCTATGGGGGGTTGCAGGACACAGATGTCTACAACCAAGGGAATACAAAGTGGATCCGATACAAGAACAACACAACATCTAGATATCAATTTCCATCTTAGATCTACTTCGCACAACTATCTATCAAATCTAACACTATAATGCAATAACAGTATATCTATAAACAAGAGAACACAACATCAATCACACAAAACACAAAGATGTATGTGGTTCACCCTCTCCCTAGGGATACATCCACAGAACTGTGCTTTATAATATATTAAGATGAAAGCATACAATTCTTATCTGTGTTCTTAGCTAGTAGATATTCTCTCTTTCTCTCTGTCTTCCCTCCCTGTGCACCCAGCTACAGGGTTGATCTTGGCACCTAGTTGAAGATCTCACAATACCGACTTCCCTCACTCCTCGATGCTTCTCTCTCTTACTACAATAGTCACTCACAACAATAACGAACTTGGAACGAACAATAACAACAACAACAATGACAACCACCCATCCCAGGTCCTCTTGACCTTTATTTATACATTACAATAGCTCACCGACAACCTTAGGCCAAAACCTAAGTGTCAAAACCCTAGATACAAAAACCCTAGGTGTATAAAACCCTAGGTCAACTTGACCTGCGTTTTCAGGGCTTCACCAACATGTATTTCCTTCCTTCTCGTGCGATGCTCCAAAGCATTCAATGGTGGATTTTTCTGCTTGTTGAGTTATCCACGATCCGTCTTCCTTGTTGATCTATCATCCTCGATCTCCCTGTTCAACGACTTTCTTTCTCTTACTTCGATCTGTCTTTTTTTCTCTTCTGTTCACTTCAAGCCAGTATCAGTCATTGTGTCTTTCACGCAGTTCGCATTCCATCTTTTCTGCTTTACTCTTCGCTTACTTCTATAACCAAGGGCCAACAGGCCCCCAACACTCACCTGTGACTCGTCCCGAGGAACTTAAGATCTGACCCTTCTGATTTTCTTCGTCTTTAGGCTACGCGGAGAAGCCTGTGCTTTATGCTCTTTCCTTCCCCACTGTGTGCATACTGTCTTTCCTGTGCTGGGTACCCAGTTTCAACTGCACCTGTTACCTGGATCCTTTTCCTTATGTCTTTAGTGAGAGTTGCGAGGCAGCTGGTTGTCATAGTACAGTTTCAACCAGCTCCGGTTCACCAAACCTTCCTTCCATTCTCCATTTAGGGTCTTCAACTATGAAGCTCCTCCTTCCATGACATAGACAACCTCATATGGCCCTAGCCAATGTGTTCTGAACTTTCCTAGATGCTTCATGAATTTGTTGTTGTATATCAGTACCAAATCGCCTTGCTTAAATGCCTTCTTCTTGATGTGTCTGTCATGGTAGGCCTTTTCTCTTTCCTTCTATACCTGCTGATGGAATCCTGCAATAAATATATCTTCTTCCAGTTCAACCAACTGCGCGAGCCTCTCTTGAACAACGCCAATTTCATCCATATTTGTAAAGGCTACGATTCTTAAGCTTGGGACTAAATATTCCATCAGGACAACTGCTTTGAGACCATAAACCAACTTAAAAGGGGTCTGCATTTTTAGTTTCTTGCAAGTGGTTCTATAGGCCCATAGTACTGTCGGTACTCTTAAATCCTAGTCATCCATGTTCACACTGCAAATCTTCGTCATCACTATCTCCAAGATCTTATTGAATGCTTCAACTATCCCATTCTCTTGCGGGTGGTAGGGTGTGCTCTTCTGATGATGGACTGAAAATTCCTCGGTCAAGGCTTCAATGGTATTATTAATAAAATGTGTTCCTTGATCACTCATAAGGATCTTCGAGCATCCAAACCTGGTTATGATGTCATCAAATATGAATCGCACAGTTGTAGTTGCACTACAATCTCTAACTGCTCTTTCTTTGGCCTGTCTGGTCAAGTACTCTATCGTAGTGATTATGTATCTGGCTCCTGTGCGCTTGCCTGGTGGGTTTATAGATCCCATGAAGTCAATGGCCCATTTCTCAAATGATTGTAGGGTCAGCTGCAGTGCTAAAGTCATTTCATCTCTTTTGGATGGTTTCCCAACTCTTTGGCATACATCACAGGCTCTGTAATAGTCCTTAGAATCTCTGTGTAAGGTAGGCGACCAGAGGCCAGCTCTAAGAACCTTATGTGTTGTTTCTTTTCCTGCATAGTGTCCTCCTACGATGCCTTCATGAGATTCTGTGAGGATCCATGGTCGCTCTGCCTCCATAACACACCTCCTAAATATCTCATCAGGTCCCATCTTGTATGGTTGTCCAGTGAAAATTCGGTAGCACGCACTACCAACTGTTTCTTCTGGGTGATTGTATATTCACTGGGTGTCATTCCTGTTGATAGGAATTGGACTATCTCTGTGAAGTGATCATCAATATTTCTAATGGCCAACAATTGTGCATCCAGAAGCGTATCCTCCAAACTAGTAGGCTCTTCTCCATATTCCAACCTTGACATGTTGTTAGGACCTTTGTTCATTCTTCCTGGCTTAACCACGATCTAAAAATCATATTCCTGAAATAGCAGAAGCCATCTGCATATTCTCCCCCCCAACATTGGCTTGTTGACTATGTATTTCAGTGTGGAGTGATCAATAAACATTTTAAAGTGTCCTCCCAACAAGTAGTGGTGAGACTTCTACAGTGCATACACCATGGCTAACCCATCTCTCTTAGTGGTGGTGTAATTAATCTCAATTGTTGATAGCTTCCTACTAGAAAAGGCTAACGTGTGGTCAATGTCTCCCACTCCCAGTTGTGCTAACACATCTCCTAATGCAATAGAATATGCATCGACATGCATGTGAAATTCCTTGCTCCAATCTGGGAAAACCAGAATAGACGCAGTAACCATTTTTTGTTTCAGTGTATCGAAGCTCTGCTGGCATTCTTTTGTCCAATGAAACTGACAGTATTTTTTCAAAAGATTCTCCATGGGTGTTATGATATGTGCATAGCCTTTAATGAACTTCATGTAGTATCCAATGTGTCCCAGCGCAGTGCACAACTGTTTGACTGAAGTAGGAGGGGGCAGATCAACTATAATGACAATCTTAGATGGGTCTACCAAAAGTCCCTGCTTACACAAACTATGACCTAAAAACACTCCAAAGGGTGAAAATAAGATTCACTTCTTCAGGTTTAAGGCAATATGACACTTCCTGCACTTATCCAACATTAGTCTTAAGCATTCAATATGATTTTGTAATCAGATAAAAACAGCCCAATCATCAAAATATACTTCCAGAAATTCATGTAAAAACTCCTTGAATGCTTCGACCACTACCCTAGAAAAGATGGTTGGGGCATTCTTCAATTCAAACAACATCACTTTATATTGGTAGGATCCCCATTTTGTTGCAAATGTGGTCTTATGACGATCTTCCTTGGCAATCTGGATCTAATGGTATCCTCAAAATCCATCTGTAAAAGAATATACCTCCTATCCTCCTACATTATCTAACACTTCGTTAGTAAATGGTGTAGGGAATGGGTCATGCAAACAGGCATCATTCATCTTCTTGAGATCTACATAGATCCTGATCTCTCTGGTATTTTTATCATGCACCACCATAGGGCTAATCCATTCTAATTCTTCAACAGGTTCTATGATTCCTGCCTCCAACATTATGTCGAGTTCAATATTCACTTTCTCCTTATATTTAGGGTTCAATCTATAGGGTCTCTGTTTAACTGACCTTGCATCTGGTTTCAAAGGGATCCTCATCTCTCCCATGGTCCCTTTAATTCGCTTCATATCACTGAACTTGGTTGGAAACAAGTCCTGATATTCATGCAGTAACTCTGTGATCTTATCAATAGTGGCAGCATCCTGATAATCTCCAACATTTGCAAGCTTCGGTGTTTTCTCTGTTACAATATTGACTTTTTTTATTTTAATTGGTTGTCCAATGAAAGGTATCTCAATTCCTGGTCCTTCTATGTCACTTTGTCCTTCTGTTTCGACGATGCTCACCTTCATAGGATCATCGTCTTCGTCAGCATTGATATTGTAACAACCTTGCAATTTCTGGAGAGGCATAGTCCATTCATCCTCTTCTTGTTCCAAAGGGAGGCTAGGTGCCTCCTCAAATAATTTTTTTCTTACAATATGTAATGCTTGATCCACTGTAGGATATTGGCTTTCAAACAAAAAGGTAGTTACAAAGTTCTGGGTCATACCTTCCCAATCTGCAATGATGAGGCGCAGTTCTGCTTCAAGATACAAGTTGATAGGGGTTGTGTCCAGTGTGTTGATGAATTTGTGCACCCACTACTCTTGAGGAACGCTGCTCCAGGCTTCCTCGCAACTTCGCACATGGTCCTTCAGACAACTTCGACCTGTGTACCTAACTTTGCAACCTTCTACTTGCTCTGAAAACTGTGCTACCATCAAGGTGCGACATTGTACCCAGTCTATAATGTTGTTTTTGGGTGTCCCCCACCATCTTGCTGAGGTTTATTTCAAGGCCTCATCCATTGCCAACAATATTTTATGTGTTGGTACAATTTCTTCAAAGTCCAACAAGAATGCCTCTAAATTATTCAGACCATCAAAGGTGGGCAAGTTACTCACTATTGTATCGATCCAACGAACTTCTCAGGTTAATCTAGCACATCTCCTTGTAGATGCTTCATACATTTTGTTCTGCTAGTTCTCTAGTTCTTCTTCCGAATCTGATGAACATGTGTTGTCACTTCACCATATTAGGTTCCCATCCATCATAGGATTAATGTAATCCAGTTGTCTAGCTGTTAATTTGTATATGTTTTCTAGTTCATATGTGCGGTCTTCTTCTCTGATGGGTTTTGTGTATCTCTGACCTTCATTGGGATCCAAAGGTGCAATGACCCTAAGGCCATCTCCTTCAAACTTCATTCTTCTTTTATTTAAATCAACTAGAGTCTAATTATTGAAAGCCCAATCAATTCCTAATAGCACAGGGTAAGGACAACTATCATCAATTATCTCAATCACCTTGAAGTCTACAAATGTCCTTACTCCATAGATTTCCACAGGGACATGTTCCAATCTTCCAAAGGGGCTTACAACTTGCTTATTAGCCATCCTTATCCTGATAAGGGAATAGATCAACTTAGTTTTTCCCATAAGTGCCCAGGTCTACTTCGTCATGGCATTGACCTTAGACCCTAAGTCGAGGACCACATAGTCGATATCATACTCTCCAATTTGAGCATTCAGGTGTAGTTCCTTTTTTTCCTTCTCTTTTTAGATACTTGGTGTACTTCTCTATTCAACAAGGGATCTTTATTTCCTAGCTCGTACTGTCTGATTAAATTTTGTAGCTCTTGTACAATGTTTTCATCCTGAATCAACTTAATACAAGTATATAAGAATTCCATGAGCTTGCTTACCTCTTTTCCTTATCCTAGAAGAGAATACTGATCGAATGCCAGACGCATTCCACATTCTCTTACTTTTGGTCATGTCTTCGATGAAGAACCTTGGTCTCTCCCAAATTCTTTTCTTGCATCCTCAAATATTTGTTTTTCTTTCTTTGCATCGAAAACTCATGTCTTCTCTGCAGCTTTCCTGATTCCTGATTATTCTGTAGTATTTCCTTGGGTCGCTCTGTCTTCTCCTATAAATACTCCTCCTCTAGTGATAACAACGAATCTAGGGTCCTCTCCATGAGGTTCAACATATATCAGTTGCACTTGCGGGTTCTGTTGAGGTCCTTGTCTCTCCTGAAGTTTGGCTAGCAGCACAAGACAATCTTCGATAACATGTTTGAATGAGTTGTCATAGTTGCAAGTGGTACAAGGGTTCTGACAGTGCCTTGCTAAGTGTCATGACTGCACGTAGTTATAACAAATTATTTGGCCCCTACCTTGACCCATACCTCCTCCTCGTCCTCTTCCTCTGAATCTGTCGTGAGGGTTGAAGTTTCCTCTTCCTAGAGAATTATACTGTGTAGTGTTTCCTTCTTGTTGTACTTCACCTTGAATTTTGTATATATCCCTTGACCTTTCATGCATGAGGTCATAGGCCCTACAATCCCTATCATCATGCCCCACCGACTTACAGAACGTGCAATATAAATTTTTGGGTGTCTGAACATATTTTTTCATGTAGTAGCATTCACCAAGGCGATGTCTATTTCTACACACCTCGCACCATGGTAAGGTAACTTGATTTAAATGACTCGGGGCTCCAAATGCCAAATACTCACAAAATAGGGGACAATTCTCCTTGTTATGGCCTTTTGATTTGCATCTAATGCACCATATATTTTCTCTTTTATCTTTTCCCTTGTCTTTCTTCATATCTTTGACTTGCAAAGATAAACTAGTTAGCTGACTCAAGATTTGACTCATACCTGAGCTGGATTCTCCCATAGGGGTTGATTCTAACTTCATGGCGATCTCCAACACCTCCGCCTGCAAAGCAATCTTCTATTTCATCAGAGGAACTCTGATGTGTCGTAAGAGGGAAGCAATGAACCACTCCTTTTTCTGCTCATCTGGGATCTGAAAACTCTAATGGCCTGTCAAGGTCTTAAATCTCTGATCAAACTCCCACATAGGTTTATCTATTCTCTGCTTGATTTATTTTAGTTCAGTAATGCACTGCGAGTCTAACTTAGGTTTCTTGAATTCAACAATTAGCGCAGTCTTAATGACATTCATCAGTTTAGGTGCAGCTCCTTGGACAAATTTCATGTACCATCTCAGTGTGCGATCTCTCAGGGTAGTACTCAAATAAGCTCATTTAACAACTTTGTCGGTGATATTTTTAATACTCCACACAGCTTCACATAAAAACAAGTGTTGATCAGGATCTTCAGATCCATCTCCTCTGAAGGTGGGTAACCTCATCTCATCTTCCATAGATCTTCCTAGGTTTCCTGACTGAATATGTGGTGGAGTGCTAGTGACAGTTCTCTGAGTGCTCTAGTGACTCTGATTACTCTAGTTGTTTAATGCTACTGAAACAACAGGAGGAATAATAGTACTCACTTCAACAGTCGGCGCGGTTCCTGAATTTTTTGTCTCTTCCCTGTGAGGTTCTTTAGCTTTCGCTTCCTCTGCCCTAGCGGATTCTGAATGCTCTTCATCTGTCAGATATGCCTCTTCTCCACTGTAGAAACCMTCGTCCCCGTAGTTCTTCTTAAATAGGTTCGTAAGAGGAACTTCTCTGAACACTCTCCCACTACGCGTATGTCCAGCCTCTATGTCGTTGTCGTTGTCCGAGTTCTTGAACATTATCCTTTTCCAATCYRACCAACTATTGTACCTTTAATACATTCTTCTCATGCAATAGAATCTTGATCTTCAACTTTAAAAAGTGTACAAATTTTCCTATGGGCCCCTTAAAGAAATACCTCTTGTCTTAGTTATATTACTCTACTCTGTCAACAACAAACTCAGTGATGTACCCTCCAATGGTGCTATCAAACTAGTGATCTACTTCTCTTGTCACGAAATTATCAACCCTCTTGATCTTCTTGATCAGCGTCGATGTCCAAACCATAGGGGTTCTAGATCTGATCTCAAACTGGGTATCTGTTAACCTAGCTAGCCACTCATATAGATCATGATGGATTCCTCCAAAGAAAATCCCGTGTATATCAGTAAAGATATATATTCCCAACCAATCCTCTGTACTAAGATTAGGGTTCTTTTTATGGGCTTCAACGAAGTCCTTTTCTTGATATTCTATCCACTTCTGAATCTATGTCTTCGCTGGAAACCACCTTGACATTCCCTCAAGAATATTCTTCTCCTGACAACAGAACCATTTGTTGGCACAGGGGCAGACCCAAGGTTTAGCTCTAAGAGCGCACCAACAAGCCCTAACTACTAGCCCTTTCGGTAACACCTGCGAGGCAGATGCAGTCTCACCTGAAGTAGCTATGGGGGATTACAGGACACAGATGTCTACAACTAAGGGAATACAAAGTGGATCCGATACAAGAACAACACAACATCTAGATATCAATTTCCAGCTTAGATCTAGTTCACACAACTATCTATCAGATCTAACACAATAATGCAATAACAGTATATCTATAAACAAGAGAACACAACATCAATCACACACAACACAAAGATGTACGTGGTTCACCCTCTCCCTAGGGATACGTCCACAGAACTATGCTTTATAATATATTAAGATGAAAACATACAGTTCTTATCTACGTTCTTAGCTATCAAATCTTCTCACTTTCTCTCTGTCTTCCCTCCTTACGCACCCAGCTGCAGGGTTGATCTTCACACCCAGTTGAAGATCTTACAACACAGACTTCCCTCACTCCTCGATGCTTCTCTCTCTCACTACAATAGTCACTCACAACAATAACGAACTTGGAATGAACAATAACAACAAAAACAATGACAACCACCCATCTCATGTCCTCTTGACCTTTATTTATACATTACAATAGCTCACCGACAGCCTTAGGCCAAAACCTAAGTGTCAAAACCCTAGATACCAAAATCCTAGGTGTCTAAAACCCTAGGTCAACTTGACTCACGTTTTCAGGGCTTCTCCAACCTGTCTTTCCTTCCTTCTCTCCTTCCTTCTCGTGTAGTGCTCCAAAGCATCCATGGTGAATTTTTTTGCTTTCTAAGTTGTCCATGATCCATCTTCATTGTTGATCTGTCATCCTCGATCTCCGTGTCCAATGGCTTGATTTCTCTTACTTCGCTCCGTCTTTTCTTCTCTTCTTCTCACTTCGACCCAGTATCAGTCACTGTGTCTTCTGCGCAGTTCACATTTCGTCTTTTCTTCTTTACCCTTCGCTTACTTCCATACCCAAGGGCCAACAATTACATATACAAAAAATTGATGAGGTCAACTATCCTAAGGTACTTTGTTATATTTTAATTAAAATATAGAAACACAATTGTTTATTAAAGACATACAAAAAAATTGTTGCAAGTAATGAGATATCTATGGTTAGTTTTTAGTTTGTAATGATTATCATTATAGTGCATATGAATCTTTTCATTATTACTTAACACAATATGCAATGCAAATCATTGTAGACATTATGTTAGATGTCCATCGTCAATGTTGGCACTAGTTTTAGATTGTTGTGGAAGACTGTAAAGAGTTTCCTTGATCCAAAGACAACTGCAAATATAAATGTATGTGAGAATGACTTCCTTTATTGTACATCAAATTTCATGCATATGTCTTATATTGTTGCTTGCTCCTTGTCTAGTTGGCCAAGAAGTTAATCTTTATATTATATTCGAAAAATATTTCTTGTTAGTACAAGATGGGACCTTTCCATCCGAGCACATATATATACACACATACCTACACTACCTTCTTGAAGCAAGTGATGATTGTGTCCACAAGATGTTAAAAAAACACAACCAAACCATTTGTAAAGAGTTAAAATCTTGATGGATTATTCAACTCTAGGAAAGGGATGGGACAAACTTGATGTTGTAACCAGAGAAAAAAAGATAATAGATGATAAGTGACCATATCTCCCTAGCATCATTGTCAAACACCCAAAAACCCATCTCACCCCATGAACAATGATGTTGGCGTAGGGTTTCCACATAGTAACAACTACCTGCCATCGGATCCATACGTTATGACTAGTAAAATTTGCATGTGCATAATATGGAACAGAATCCGTTCAGAAGAAGTAACAACTATGTCTTGTTGGATCCATATGTTATGAATAATAAAATTTTCAAGGGCATAATAGAGCACAAAAGTCATCATGAAGACATTGTTTATTCATAACGTTGAGTAGGTATGGCTTGAAAGTCAATTCGCATGGGAATCTACACTCTAAGTATAAATTCAAGCTTCAAGTCCCATTTATCGCACTGAACTTAAAGCTTCAAGCCTTTCCCACTTAACACCTTCAAGGATGTAATTTGTATTCTAGGAGAATAGATTTGAAACTCCTTAATGGTCTAATTTATGAGGAAGATGGGTACAAAAGATGGTATAAAGGTGATATTGGTGGAACAAAATGAAGTAGAAGGATTGTATGTAGTGGGACCCTTTTATCAATAGACATCATCACTATTTTTCGCAACTTATTCACCAAAAGAGCTTCCATATTCTACCTTATACCCAACTCCTCCAAATATATTTTGTTTGCTTCTGGGGTCAGTCTGAAATAAAGGGAATACACACCTTCTTGCAGTATTTCAAACACTCTGGGATATCTAGTTAATAAGGAAATTACTCTTATCTTTCGACCGATTCCAAGATATCTTATGTACTTACCAAGTTCTCTAAGAGACATCGTCCTATTGGGTTGTTTAACAAGAATATCCTGAATCTAGGACACTAATTTCAACTTCTTTTGGCATTGTATAACATTATCGAATGACATTTCCTTTCTCCTTTTCATGATTGCAACTATTAGAGGATGACCATGGGGATATTTTTGGCAAAAACCCACTTGAAATGGGTTGAATAGAAAGTTGCTATTATTTCCCAGGAAGGAGTACTTGGCTTGTTTCATAGCAATGTGAGTTTTGCCTGATGTCACTGCTGGTTTTCTCAATAAAAGAGAAAAGAAGTGACAAGAACTTCTTAATGTAGATGAAGTCACAATGGGAGTGGAGACCCAATTGCACAGGATGGGAACAGATTTAAACATTTTCAGATCCATTTCCACCCTCCCAAATGCAGATATGGTTGCGTTTGCCACAATCAAATGAAAAACAAATTGTAGAAAGACTTGGTTTTATCCAACTATGTAAACAACAAAACCAAAAATATGGATGCGGATTGAGACTTAAACCCAAAAAACACAATAACCTATTTAATAGAGTTTCCTAAACTTGAACTTGAATGCAAGACCAACCCCCGGAATCCAAAACCCTTTATAGAATAAACTGATAAATGGGAGAATGAATACCTCACTTGAAACTCTGTTTGAATATCAGCAAAAACTGTGACTTTGGCAGATACAGATTTTGTCTGACTACTAATGATAGTCACTTCCGAAAATTGTAAAAAATTCCAGTGACAGTTGTTGAGGATGTCAAACTAGATTTGCAAGTATCACATAATCCAGGGCTCTAAGGTTCATGGAACTTAATGCATGAAGATTGGCTTTCCACCTTCATATACAGAATGAATCACATATTGCTTCAACATATGACATCAAAGTATAGAAATAGAGCCATTATGTAATTAGTTCTTATCTAATGGCTTCATAATAAAATATAATGCATATAAAGTTGGATGCATTGCAACTATTGTGACTTGTTGTCACCAAAACCATTATCAGTACAGATTGCATTTGAAAGACTGGGGAGAACACCACAACAATTGTAAGCCTTGCTTGTGTCACATGTTCTTCACTTTATAGAGTATGCATGTGGTTGTGGCTGCACAAAAAGCGTTCAACGTGCAAAGTTACCACCATGCAAAGGATGAAAACCCCAACTGGCTAATGACTTCACTTGAGGGAAAGTCTGGTTGAGAAACATGTTGCATGAAAACCCCAGCTGGCAAATGCCTTCACATGAGGGGTGGTCTGGTCAAGAAACACGTCTTAATCCAAATGTATCTAATTCTATTGTGCTGGGGGTAAACATAACCAATCTCTTAAGACCTGGAAACGCCATCGCCATTGAAATTACAAGCCTCCACCAAAGAAGACACACAAAGAAGAAAAATAAGGTTTTGTGGACGGCAATGCCTGAGAAGGACGCCACGACCAGCTGACTCAAACTCAGGCTCGCCTAGCATGTGAATCTTCTGAAGGCTATGCAAGCTTAGATTTGAGTTAAAAACCCTATAATGATAGTGATAGCAACAGAAGAATGGGAAGCACAGAGGAACCAGAGCGCAAGAGACGACATAACAATTACATTTCTCCTATGCTCAAGAAGCAGCCCCTGCTTCCTTTTTCTGAAGAAAAAAAGGTAAATATTACTTATTCTTTCCTTTCTTTGTTCATTTTTTGTGGGGGGATTCTCGAGGGTTTGAACCCAGGAGTTTTGAGCTCTCACAATGGAATAAGATCTGGCCTTCAGAATCATGTTTCCTGAGATAACCGTCCATACTGTTATTGTCAGTGATAAATTTTGTTTTCATTTATCGGTTTGAATTTATTAATTATGTCAATTTTCAGCAAGTTACAATGCAAGCATGAATTTCCAGAGGTCGTTTCTCAAACTCCTTGTCTTTTGGTTTCAAAGTCTTTTGCTTGTGCATTTTACACGTCTCCTATTATGATATATACATGGGGTTAGGAGGTTTTACGGGCAGCGAGGACTGGTTGCCACTATTATATTAGCAAGTCGGTTTAGAATTGGTCTTAGCCACAAGCTGACCAAGCTAGGCTTAGGGTTGGTTCAAGTTTTTTTCTGTGACACGAATGAAACTTTCAACAGTAGCAGGCTAGAGTATTAATTTGTTGCATTAATCTCTGTCATTAGTTTGAGGATAGAAGAAGTGTATTTTAGGGCCACTTTCTGGAAGGATTTTAATCAAGTTTAGCTAACACCCTCATATTATCTGCCTTGACTCCTTTCACGCTTACGCAGTTTATGTTGTTTTTGTCATCATTAAGTGTAACAATTAGAAACAAGTAACTAGTGAGTTTGTTCTTCAACGATGAAGATGGTAGCATTTCAGGCCATCCACCAAGGTTGAATTCTACCGAAGGCATGAATAAGCAGCTGGGGCTAGGTGCAAGTCTAAACAGATTTCGACGGAAGAGTATTTAGCAGTTCAATTTTCTAGGAATTGACTTGTGTTCTAAACACCTAACCAAACATGACCAAGTGCAAAACCAATGGCTCAAGATCGGCATGGTTGGACAACTTGGGGGTTTTACTTACAATGGTTTCAATTGTCCATTCAATACAGTGAAACTGAAGAAATTCTGTCATGTTGAATTAACTATACTCTCTTTTGAAAGATTAGTCTGTCTTTCTAGTCTTGCAGCATCTCCTACTTGAGGTTAAATTAAAAAAGGCCGAACTGATGATACTACTTTTAGGGGCACTTCCTACATACTACCATATCAAATAAATTCCAGTAATTTTGTCTCATGAATTACCACACCGCTACCTCTTCACATAGGGATTTCACATAAGTAAGAGTTCGGGGTCAGCGAGAGAGCAACAGAGATAGCCTTTTCACATGTGGCCTGCTCCGTAGACTTTTGTTTCTATAGGATACTATGTAAGTGGGTTTATGCATGAATGAACTGGAAACATCTTACCCCCATGGAACACAAGGTTCCTACCTGTCCTAGGCTACTCTACTTAGCTTTATGTAGGAAGTCGTATTTTGGGCAACGTTGGGCTCGATCGGTACAAGAATAATAGTGGTACCCCGGCCCGTGCATAACAAGTGTTCTGGCACTGAAAGTGGATTTTCTTATTATTGAAATATACCCTTTTTAGGATATTTCTCTATGTTTGAAAAAATAGTAGGGCATATAGCACCTGAAATAACGTATATAGAGGTGCCCACTGATCATAGTAGATAATCTAATACAAAAGTGATCTATAGGTAGCACTGGTAAAGAACTGCATAGACTACACAATGGTTGATTCTTGAATAAACCCCTCAGGAAAGTGTCTCATTTTTAGCTTGGTCAATTATACCATTTTTTCCGTGGATCATCTCTCACCAAAATGTAGTTTTCTTCCAGTTTGTAACCGGGTTTTTAAGTGAATTAAGTTTTTTTATTGTCTGTGTTTGTAAAGTACTAACTCTGTTCTCCAGGCAATATTCTTTTGAAGTTCAGACATGTTTTCTTAGCTTTGTTCACTCTGTTTATTTCAAGTGAGATCTTCAAATCTAAGCTTTTTGCATTTAGATTTTTGCATTTCTATTGAATAAGGGGTTACTAATTCTCACTCATATGTTGGCAGGTTGATGCAGCAGTTCTACAGTATCAGAATCAAAAACTTTCTCAACAATTAGATGCTCAGAAAAATGAAATCCATGTGCTCGAAGGAAAATTTAATCTGCTCAAAAGAAAACAAACTGCCTACAATGACATATTGATTACAATAAACATAAAGCTATTATATGCATGCAAATTGCAAATCATTCATTATCTCAAAAACAAATCCAACATCATAACATTGTCTCAACAGTGAAGCCAACATTAAGGAATGTTTGAAAGCCAATATTAGTTGCATCTTCTTCATCTTCTTAGTTCAAGCTAAGACTACTCACTTCTTCTTCATCTACTCAGTTCATGGAACAAGTGAAATCTCAAACTTCT